>KI915059.1:507665-522600 GCA_000473445.2 Anopheles farauti | reverse complement strand
GAGACCACATATCTCTAACATTCAAGAATCGATCAGGTAATGATCAGCAATGTGAAATATTAAATAAATTATTAAATTAATTGGAACGTTAATGGACTTCGTTACATTGGACGATCCGATGATCCTAATTTTATGATAGTATCATGATAGAATCAGTTTTAACTCCAGAAAATGTTATAATATATTTTGTCGCGAAAATATATTATAACAAATTTTGATGCGAGTTATTCACAACTTCCATAATTATAATAAAAAAACTAAACAACAGTTAATAAATCTAAGTTGCAGCTATGCACATGGAACGACTATACATAGTTTTGGAAACGTAAAAGATAAAATATGTTTAAAAAAATCAAGCAGAGTGTTCCGAGCTCAGTGATGGTAACATAGATACGATTTTGAAATGAAATTTTTTATTGAGAGTAAATATGACAGTTACGATGTAAGAAAAAGTTGTCAAAACGCGTGCTTATGACGGACTCCTATGTATCCGGTCTTGTGAAACAGAGCGCTTTCAAAGTGCACTATAAATCATTGATTACATAAAACATGAACATTAACAAGAAGGAGGATGTATGAATGATGGAAAGCAGAATGATGTGTTAAACAAATATATGAAACTGAAAATTTGTGCTACAAATTTATTAAAGATACAATTTTCTGATACAATCCGTACTACACAGCACTATTGAATTATTAAGTTGAAATGACCCATTCCTCCTCTCTCAAATACCTGCAGTAATGGTTTTTCTAACATATTCCGTTAAAATTATTCTCCGAAGCTCAACACACCTTTAAGATGCCAACTGCAGCATCGTTGCAATGCGCAATGATCCTTAACATGCAGTGGAACCAGAAAGCCATGCCAAGATTTTCACACCATCCAGTGGAAGGCAACTCAGCCGGGATCGAAACATCATCGACGGCCATGTAATAGGATATTGTTTTATGAGCACCATAAATTATCGCTAACGTTTTCAATTATTTCCGGATGTCAGTCTTTTTGACCGTTGTTGCGCTCGTGTAGCACTACCACCACCTTCACTTTGCATGCAAACCGGCTTATCTTCTCATCTCCCACGGATACCGATCGCAAACGACACTGACCATTATCCTTATCGTCCGCACTGCCCTGGGACTCTGTCCGGGGATCAGGCAGAACACCAGCACCGTTCCGGATCGTTGCCATGGGGCCGAAAATTGTTTCCTCTCGCAATTTATTGCGCCTGAACGGATATCCTGCCCATCTCCTTTTGCCGGGCTCGAGATACGGAGGTGTCCGTTCGTGAACCCGAACCGCTGCGGCTGCTGCGAACATCTTGATGCGGTCAAGCGGCAAACGATGCGGCTATGAATTACTCACCCAATCACAATTGTTTTAAAGCATGTCGAATAACTTCGAACCCCACATCTTTAAGACAGCTGGAAGTGGGAAAGAAAAACGATGCCCTAATTGATGTCTAGTTCAACGCAAATTAACACAACAGATTAGAAATCACCAAGCTAATTCCATATAGAAATGACCTAAAACAAAGATAAACACGCTGTAGATTCTTTCATTTGTTGTAAGAGAATAAGCACGTGATTTTGTTTTTTTTTCATAACAGGATGACGATTTATTCATGTGGAATAAATGGAAAATTTACGCTAAATCACCACTACGTTCTACTCCGTCGTGCATGAATAATGAGCTTATTTTGCATTTAAATAAATGTAGTCTCCATGGACCATCATAACACGTTTTATGCTGTTAAGTTACTAACTTTAACATATTTCAATGCTTCACACTTTGCTGATTTTATTTGATCTCTAGTGTTCAGTGCAAAATTGGCTTACCGAAGTCAATCGCTTTAACAGTTCAACCATTAATGCCATTCGTGCATTAATCAAATCGATTTTCCCAACGCACTTTTCGTCTTTTATGTGTTGCTCGTATGCACGCTCTTCTGCATAATGCGATTGACACACATTTATTTCATCGCCTCCTATTATCACTATCAGCTAGCGGCAAAATCGCATTACAGTTTCGTAACGTATCGCAAAAAAGGGCCACCAGTTGGGGAGGGGGCCCATTTTTGTGACACCCGAAATTCATCGTTTATCATCTTCAACTCGCCAGTCTCTCGCCTTTATTGGGGGCAATCATTTTTAGTTTCAGAGCGAATTTTGCCCATCCCAGCCCAGCAATTTCTATCTCGACTGTATTGCCGGGCAATCGATTTGTCTGATTGCACGTTGATCGTCGATCGAAGAACAATAAAAAAAAATGGAAAATTCAAGCTCAATAGTGAAACGCCGTAATCCGCCAGCGGATCAGAGTCGATCAAAACGGCATTTAGTGAGGGTTGAAGAAGAGGTCTGCAGAAGAAACCCTATAGCAGGAGGTACCATTATTTCGCCTATGCACAGTGGGAACACACTAACACGCTAGCAGGACGTAATATTCGGTATACAAAATCCCAATATGATACTGAATGTGAGTCCCAATAGAATACAATAATGCGAAATGCGATGAGTGTTTTCAAACATACAAATTATATTTGTTTTATTGATAAAGAATTAGATGAATTATGACACATTGAACACTACATTCACATCCACACTGTGCAGAAGATCATTTTTATCAAACCTTACTTCCTCTACCACAGTGGTGCCGCAGTTATTTTCGTAACCATCTGCCAAATGGTGATTGGCTAATACCGTCATTACTGTCAATTTACACCGCAGTTTTCCAGCCTTTCCATCTTTATCGTTCACTTTTTTTACGATCAGTTTTTTTGCTCATTTCGATCGTCCCTCAATGTGATCGATGGGTGTGACAAGCCTTTCCGTTTCTTCCACTAAGGATGTGTCGCAAAAAAAACAACAACACTTTGTGTTTCGATGCTTTCATATTTTTGGTGCTTAGTAATCGATGAAAAATACATCACTTTTGAGGTCAGCGGCTTATCGCAGTGGGCAGCAAAAGTTGCGCTAATTCGTCGTCATATTGTGCTACACCCAAAAGGCTCTCTCGTGGGGCTGCTTTCGTCATCGTTCGTGATCATCTCCGGTGTACGGAAGGCGGGAAAAGAGACCCATCACGATACGATACGTACGAACGAACGAGAGGCAACGAAAACAATCGCCATATTGCCTTCGTAGCCTTCAAAACGCATCTCGACGGAGAAAAACTCGTGCGACGGTGCGTTGCTGGAAAATTCGGGGCGCGGTATAAATTGATTACGATCCACGGTGGGAAGCATCATTCGCTTACGATCATTCGTACCATCTCGTTCGTGTGGCAAAGTTTCCTCGAGCTTTCATATTTATTTGGTGAAATATTTATTTGGTGTCAATTCGGTTAAACGCAGCTCAACGCAAGCTGTAGATAAAGTTCGAGCCCAATCATGAAGGTGCGTTTGTGTATTTGTGTGTTTATGTGAATTAAAAGTGATGTTGTTTGTAGAAGTTCTTAGGTGTCAATAGTAATACGTATTCTAAAGACTATCCTGAGACATAATAGCACACCCTGATATTGTTACCAGTGTTTCTAACATACGTGCTGATCTAGTGCTGTTTTTTAAGCCTCGAGCAAACAGAGAAGGCATTCAGATTTTGTAAAAAAATAGGTGTTCCTAAAAGAAAATTGTTAAAAAATTGATGGATGGACACAAAACATTGACGAATTTGTTGTTTATTGTTTAAAAACTTGTGAAATGTATCTACTAAAAACACTTAAAGATGATCAACTTATGCAGTAATGATATAAACTTACACAGTTTAATTAAATATACTAGGAATTACTTAGATAACATAGTTATGTGAAGCCTTTAAACGTGCCTCTGATAAGATATTTTAATTCTTTATTTGTCTCGTAGGCGTTCATTGTGTTGAGTTTAGCGGTGGCACTGGTGGCCGGTGCCAGCTTGGAGAAGTCACCCAGCAAGGAAGCACAGGATCGTAAATTGGACGTACAATCGTCCAAAACCCACGGCAAGCGTGGTCTGATTGACTACGGTTACGGCTACGCTAAAGAACCGGAGCTTCACGGTGGCTTTAAGCCATCGTTCGGATACGACATCTCCAGTTCGATCGAACATCACTCTCCCCAGCTGAAGTCGTATGTCGTGCCCGAATACCATCACAATCAGTACGCTCCCCTGCACAAGGAACCATCGGTTTACAACTGGAAGGAAGAAAAGCACACCATCATCACGAAGAAGGTGCCCGTCCCGTACCCGGTGGAGAAGCAGGTGGTGATCGAGAAGAAGGTCCCAGTGCATGTGCCAGTTAAGGTGCACGTACCGTACCGGGTGGAGGTTGAGAAGAAGGTGCCAGTGTACGTCGAGAAGAAGGTTCACATCGACCGTCCCGTCCCGTACCCGGTGAAAGTGAAGGTTCCGGTTTACCACAAGGTTGAAGTCGAGGTGCCCAAACCCTACCCGGTGCATATTCCCAAACCGTACCCGGTGTACATTGAGAAGGAGGTTCACGTCCCGGTTGTGCACCGTGTGGAGGTCGAGAAGCCGTACCCGGTGTACGTGGAGAAGCCTGTGCTGGTGGAGCAGGTCGAATCGCACGAGCATGAACATGAGCATAGTCAGGAGCATACGAGCCACGAGCAGTTGCAGAGCCACGAGCACACCAGCCACGAACAGCTGCACAGCCACGAGCACGAACAGGATCATATAGTGCATCACGACATCCGCCCCGTAGGAGTCAAATCCACCGACTTCATCTCCGACCCAATTCATGTTCCCGAACACGAGCATCAGTACGGCGAGGAGTCGCAAAAGATCGAGCGTAAGGTGGAGAGCGACCAGAAGTCTGCTGCCTCGGAAGTTACCAGTGAACAGTCGAAGGAGACCGACAAATCCGACAACAAGGAGACGTCTCAGTAACTTCGTGTAGCTCAATCTAATTGTGTAGTTCAAATTCCACACTCATCTTAGAATCCCATTTCTATCACGTAGTTTAATCCATCCATCCATGCGGAAGTGTTCATTTTGCAAATCATCGCAACGGTTTGTTCCTCACAACACCTACCTTAACACCTACTCTCTAGTCTCATACCATGTGCTCCAGTGTAAGTGAGGGACATGTGTACTCTCTCTCTCATTAAAACTAAACCATAGATCACAGTAGGCGCAACAGCTGAAGCAAATGGAAAGTAAATAAATAAACGAAACGTCAAAATGAAGAACATGTCCAAACTTTCCTATGCCTTTCGCTAAACTCTGTGGCACTCAAAGCGCCGTTGACAGATCTCGCGCACACCTTCCCGTCCATGACCGTCGGTTCGTACAGCGTGGATACGGTTTTGGTCATTTTCCTCCCCACTGCCGCACGCACGATCGTTTGAGGTGACCCAGATTTTCATCATTTTCTCCCGCGTTCGATGATACAACCGGCGATGTTTGGGCTTCTATTGCTCAATAACTTACACTTTTACCCGTCGTTACATGCGCCGCTGCTTTCGCCGTCGTTCAATCGCGATCGCTCGTTAGACATGGCCTGCCCCACTGTCTCACCGCTTCCGCCAAACTCAATTTCGTCTCGATTCGTCGCACACGAGCCAGTAGGAAGAGGTGGCCGTACACACCATCCATCCTGGCTCCACCAGCGTTGCGATGATTTGCAACGGGAATCGTGAAGATCTTCGCGATCGGCCCCTCCTCTCGCACGAGTATTAAATAATCGACCCGTTGTCGAGCCGAGCCAGATTCGTTGGATATACGAATGTGAGGTAGTAGGAAACAAATAAACCTAAAGAATCGGGGATTGAAGAAAATCAAATCATCAGCACCGGACCGCGTGCGCGCTTGGAGAGAGAAAACGAAACAGATGTAACTGAAACCGATGCAGATTATGATGCGAACCGTTTTATGCGCCGTGAGCCATGAAAGGTGGCACGAACATAATTTCGGATTATTATAGGTAAATCGCTTAAAACAAACAAACGCGGAAGGCTCGTTGGCTCCCATGGCTCGGAAGGGCATCATTATGCTGCAGGGCGTAATGATTTTGTGTGGTTGTTTACATCGAATAAAACCTCCTGACCCAATTTCCGTTTCTTTTCGTTTTAATCACTACCCGAAGATTGCAACAAAATTGATTGGAGTAATTATTACCAAATGATACCGGTGGGTATTTATTTTGATTTTTTTTTATCGTTGTGAATCGAACAATCACGTTCAAATATGGTAGTTAATGAATAAATTATTATTAATTACTTACGAAAACAAAAGATTCACCTTCCACCTTCCAGTGTGTTTGATTCGAAAGATGTGATTTTTTAAATAAGACTTTAGTTAAATTTGACTATAGATCGAGCTTCCTTAGCTGCGCCATTTCAAACCTCAACAACCGTGAGGTAATGTAAAATATATTAAAGAAAACTGTTTACTAGACAAGAATACGCATAAGCTGTCGTTTTTATCTTCTGTTGGGAGGAAATTTCACCTAAAGCTCAAGTTGGGCTGTAGGATAAATTTTCTATCTTCAAAATTATAAAATTACAATCTTCATACAACGATACGTGGCTTTAGTTTACTCCATTTGTATCATAAGTTCCTTTGTGCTTTGAAGAGGTTTAAGAAGGAAAAGATTGTGTATGAAGGAAAACATCAATACATAATAAAATATAATTGGTTAGTTTTCAATTTTACTTTTATGAAAAATCATTTTCCATTAAATCTACCGGCAGTGTTAAAGAGCTCGTGTAATGTTAATGTCAAGTTATTTTATTTATAATGTTGAATTTGCATAGTTAGTTTTTCTCATTTATGTGTCACAAATAATAGATCAATTGCAAGCTTTGCACATTTTAACATGGACTCTTTGCAATCAACATAAAATAATGCATTGGAAAACAATGCAATAAAACAAATAAAATGAATTTAAGCCTTCTATCATCTATTTACTCAAAGTAGCACGATTGCAAACACTCGTATACAAATGGGTGTAGGTTTTTAGTGAGGTTTTTGTGATGCAAATTAAAAATAATCAAATAAACAGAATTTAATTTTTCTTTTCACGTATGCGAAAATAAATGTTTTTATAACATGATTGCATATACTCTTGGAAGTTAGTTATGAGAGTGCCGGTTTATCATCATTAGCTGAATAAATGTATTGTTCTATGAACGCGATGAGAGTACGGATACATTTGATCGTATCTTTCTGATAGAAATACCGGATGTGTCCAAAAAGACGAGGAAATGTCTCCTCGGTTATTGCTTTCCAGTATTTCATACAATAATAAACAATTCACACATCCACAAACATGTTTCTGGTTCTGATGAAAGTGTTTCCTACTAGTTTTACCTTTGTTTTTAGGAAGATCTGGGACGACTGCAGGCACTCTGTACCCATTAGATACCATCTAGTATGTCTAACCTCATCGATAACAATTCCAAACTGTTTGCTTTCCTATTCCTATCCATCCCGCGGTGCGTTAAGCTGTCGTTGTATATTTTGCAAACCTATAATTTATCCCACACACTAGTGCTATATTCGCCGAAAGGCACTTTATTGCCAAAAGCCTCAAGCAGCGTGCAAACATTTACTTTCTATATTCGTTCTTTTGATGAAAGCTTTCTATCCTTAATGAAGATAATCCGTTTACTTCGTTTTTGTAGTTCACTGAAAGCATATTTGTTTCATCAGAATGTGTATTACTAAGAGGAGAATGCTGTACGGAACTATTCAGCGCTATGAATTATCGTTGCTTTCTCTGAACAGACTTCAAACTATTCTTGATTTTCGACGCTGTGATGACAAAATCCATGTGTGGATTTTTCGAACCGCGTACAAATATGATTATAAAATTTAAGCTATCAAAGATTTAGCAAATTCAAATATAATCCCATCTCCACGTTAATTGAAATTGTTACTGTAAGGAAATTGGAAATGTTATTACTTTTTGAAAAATCTTCAAAAGCCGATTTCGTTTTAAAAGGATAACTGGAATAAGAAAATAATCCGAAAATTGCAACGAACTACAAACAGAATTCAAACATATTTTGTGTTGAAGGTTTCTGCACTGCACAGAAAAATTGAATACTTGTAGAGAATTGTAAACACGAGCTAGATTAAATTTTAATGCGAAAATCCATTTACTAGCTAGATTATTATTAACAACGCAGCGCATGCAAATGGTTTATGCTATTTTTATTTTCCCGTTTGCTTACGTTACGAATCAAGCTTAAATGTTAAAATTTTGTATATAGAAAAAATACTGCATTCCCGTAAAACCATCCGCATCTCACGATTTACATCCACATCCGTCCAAATTCATCGCATCTACCTTATGAAAGTTTAAACCTTTCGCTAATAAACCACACCACATCCGTCCGAATGATGTAAATAAATGAACAAACCAAAGCTGTACACAACTGTAGCCGCACAAAGTGAAACGATATAAGCCAGCAGCGCACGGACGCAGCCTACTATGGTCGAACAAATTGCTGCAAATTGAAATTTATTGAAACATAAAAACCCAGCGCGTCATGTCGTAGAGGGCGTCAAGCGGGCGTGTGGCTCACTGGACTGGTGCGAAACGCATCTATCGTGTGGCATTTTTAAGGTTTCAATTGAAATTATTTCGTTTTTGGCATATTATTACTATTATTCTTCAATAAACTCTCTATTTATAGAGCATGCATGTTTCCCAACCACACTGACGCAGCCGCTGTCAGTTCCATTGTTTTTGCTGTCGAACTGTTTAGTTTTATTTGAATGATTTTTTAATCGTTTTTGTCTGAAACTACATTAATAGCACACAACACACACACATAGATGCACGCTGCCGTAGTCTGGGAGTCCCTGCCAATTCCTAATAGACCTCGATCCACCCCCCCCCCCCCACCCTTCCACCACCCCCCTGCTCAACAACAAGAGAGCAAAAAAATAATGCAGTCCCCGCGTGGCATCGTTTCGTTGTGCACGTTGATTGATTTTTATTTCCACCGCGTGTGCATTTGATTTTATTTCATTTTTGAGCTGCTTTTTTGTTTTGTTTTGTTTTTACTGGATGATTTCGTTTTATTATATTAGTTGCGACTTTTTTTGTATTTTGCAGCAATCTCCCACTAATACTCCCCATTTCAACGCAGCTCTAGAAGTGATTTTTCCAGTTTCTCGTAGTGACGTGTTTCGGTTGGGTGATGGAAAACACGTTGGAAATTGTTCAAATCGTTCACTCGTTTGCCGCTGCATCCATCACCACCAGACGCGTGGGAAAAGTTCAATCAAATGGAAGACGCTTTTTGCTTACGGTATGGTATTTCTGGTACGTTTGCATACATGGAGGCTTTCCCGCCCGCTAAACACGTCTAGACGAGTAGCGGAGCCATACGTTTGTGTGTGTTTGTGTTTGTATTTATGTTGTTTTTGTTGGTTTTCCCTTTCCACCGGGCGCCCAACCCGTTCCACTCACGGTCGCGTGCGCTCTCTTCGCGTCTCGCACGGACGATGAACTTTGATGTGTTAAAGATCCATCAAAGCATGCCACACGTGCTGCTGGTAAGCTACGAGATTTGGTGGTTTGCTACGTTTGCTCTAAGCGCTTCGCTAATGCACTTCGCGTCGATATAAACCAGAACGCTTTGAAGCTGCAGGTTGCTGCAGTGTGTGTGTGTGTGTGTAGCTGAAGCAGCATTTCATTGCATCAGTACGAATGATCTTTTCTGTCCGCAGTGAAATGAATCTATCTGAAATTGATTCCGACGATATGCAGATGATGGTATAAGATATTGGTGTTATTGATTTGGTGCATTAAAACCAGCAGAATTGATTGCTAGAATGAACAATACGGATTCGACCAGCTTGGACTTTTTGCAACAAGACCCTTCCTGCTGTTATGATCATATAATGTTTCTTCCGGGAAATTTAGTTAAAAAGTTTCATGTTTCATTGGCTTCATAAAGTTTCACGTTCCATACTGATGCCATCATTTCCTATGATCAAAATACTTCATGGAAAAGTTTCTTCGACTGGCAGAATTGAGCTGATTAATCTTTTGCAACTAATCTAGCTAGCCTTTACATAAGATGATTTTGCAATACTTGTTAATTTTTAAATGCCTTCAATTTTCAAAGTTATTTCAAAGTTATTATGAAATAACAGTAACATCGTTAACGAAACACCAGGTGGAGTTTTTTATAAAGGGCTTCGTTGAAACTGGTTTATCGGTTAACCTTGTTGTAGCAAAGATTTACATGAAGAGAACATTCAATTCGCTACTCTGAAAATTACCCAAGTACCTCTAATTACATTCAACTATAAGTAAAGCTTTTAGCTTCACAACAACACACACCCAAATAATCTAAATAATAGTATTAATTAACGACGGTTGATGAAGCTACGATTGAAAAGAATATAAAACAGAATATTAGAATTATATTGTATTTGAACTAAGCAGTTTTCGACCACATCCCAGCACACACCTCCCACCATGCATGGAAGGAATTATACACACAGTTAGAAAGACTCACTCTAAAAGTTTGAAAACATGACATATCAATGACCATTATAGGTTAACAATATTCAACAATATTAAACAATATGATGTTTATGCAAGAATCTGACAAACGAAGTGAAGAAAAACTTCATTGGTTTTTTTACTACACAGAGATTTGGTTCTTAAATTACAAAATTTATATTGCCGTATTTTTTTTTTCTTAAAATTTGTTGCTTTCTCAGTTTTGCAACTTTTTATATTTTTTTTCATTTAATCTATCTTTTTAATAAAATTTTCAATAATTACCATGCCACCATGCTCGTTACTGTTTGCCTTTAAGTAACCCCAACCCATCATTTAATTGTACCCTTTTAACTTCACCAAGTCATTTTCAAACAGTAGACTAATTGCCATTACCGGCTGGAGAAAGGATAATGACAACCAGCCAGCTAAATATCCGCTCGATAAATATGTTACAGGCCGTGACGTTTATTTGCGAGGTTGACTGGGAGTTCCACTCGTTTTAGAGTTATTTGGTGTTCTCCTCACAAAGTCGCACCTCAAAACTCAAAATTTCGTTAAAGGAAAAAATAGCGCTTTCTGTCTCTCTCCCACTCTCTCTATTCATTCATGGTAAAGTGTTTCACAGCTATCACGGTTGCTGGCAATGGCTATCGAAGCTGGTCTACCTTCTTCGAACGAAGCAAAACGTCGTTGGTAATCGCACGGCGAAGAGATTAGCAACTTGTTGACCGCTTTTTCAGGACTTAGCGAACCCTTCTTCACCCTTAACGGTGACAAATTTGCGGACACCAATTACCATTCCAAAATTTTACGCAAAACCATCTTTTAAATGCAATTACGCTCAAAATTCTTTTAAATCATTTTTCTGGCTTCGTCTCATTCAACGCTTTTGGAATTTTGAATTGTTCTTAGATCGTTTAGGCATATCTTGGCCATCTTAATTCCAAAACTGAGGGGTTAAAAATAGCACAAATAAATACAAATATACAATCAACAAACAGCGTTAGAAACACGACCACTATGCAAATCTCAGGAGAAACAGATAGTTCGCTTAGACGCCTGGCCTTTCATACGCCTCCCAAATACAAAAAGCTCTTCAGTTAACGATTTTTTTTTTGTCATGCAGTGAAAATTTTTTTTGCGAAAATATCCATTTCTCTCACTTTGGTTGGCAAAGACAAAGGAACGAACGAGAGAGAGAGAGAGAGCCTTTTTGCCACAAATGCCCAGTCGTCTATTTCCGCTTGCAGGGTACAATGTTAAAAACGAAAAGAAACAATTACGATTGAAATGACGCGACGCCGTGATGCGAGATAGATTCATCGGTATTAAATTGAATTAATATCCTCTTTCGGCAAAAGATATTCGCGTACGACACGAGAAGAATACGACTGTACGGGCGCTCCGTACCACGTCGAAATTCCATTCTTGTTCCGTTCTGTAGCTCCATCGTCTGACATTTGACTCCACCGGTGGCATGAACTACAAACCGGAATGTCTACATTTAATGGGCGAACCAAGGGTCACCCATTTTTAAAGCCATCTCTCGGGGAAGTCGTATTTATAGAGATTTCCTCATTTAATCACATCTCCCGTGTAGGATGTGGTTGAAATTTTGGAAGCACACACCACTAGCCTAGATAACAACACACCAATGCTAATGGTTCACCTCGTTCTAAGGGTGTTCCGAGGGATTATAGCGGAAGCAAAATGCGAATGCGTTTTGTTCGCAAAAACAAATGTGAACTTGTCTCGCTTGTCAGAAGATTGAGCGGCGCGGGTTGAAAAAAGGGGTTACGTCCTTAATAAAGGATTTTAATTGCGCCCATCACGACGATGAGTGTGGACAACACCGACGATGGTGATGTGGATGTTTATTACCGCCTCTGCGCCTCCAACATTGGGATGTCGATAAGCTGGTCGGTGAAAAGGGACCCTGCTGCGATCCCGGGAGTGAGCACATTTTTAGACACGGTTCGTCTCGAGGAACGTGCTACCGCCCACTCGGGATTTAGTGTGGTGATAAAACAAGCTCGTTTCGTGTGTTTTGTGCGAACTTACTAAAGATGTACGGAGACTGTGTGCGGTGTGGAAATCGACTGATTTGTTTTCTTCACAATGTTAAATATTTTCCGGTCGGATAGCTCATGCATAAAGAAATAATTCCTGAAATATTTCTTTGCAAAATGAATATCCATTTCGAAAGATGCCATAAATGTTGAGTTTCACTATGGATGTTGCATGAATACAACGTTTATCCTGCAACGATATTTTTCCCCTTTTTATAAGACACATCGCGCAGCAATAATGTTACGGATGCTTAAACGTGAAGGAAACTCGATGGAAAATCTGTCGAGTCGCGTCCTAAAAGGTTGCATTTCACAATGCATGTTGGAGAAATACAACGTTTATCCTGCAACATCAATTTTTCCCCATATTATACGACACATCGCACAGCAATAATGTTACGGATGCTTAAACGTGAAGCAAACTCGATGGAAAATCTGTCGAGTCGCGTCCTTAAAGGTTGCGTTTCACAATGCATGTTGGAGGAGCACAGCATTTATCCTGCAACATCAATTTTTCCCCATTTTATACGACACATCGCGCAGCAATAATGTTGCGGATGCTTAAACGTGAAGGAAACTCGATGGAAAATCTGTCGAGTCGCGTCCTGAAAGGTTGCATTTCACAATGCATGTTGGAGAAATACAACGTTTATCCTGCAACATCAATTTTTCCCCATATTATACGACACATCGCACAGCAATAATGTTACGGATGCTTAAACGTGAAGCAAACTCGATGGAAAATCTGTCGAGTCGCGTCCTTAAAGGTTGCGTTTCACAATGCATGTTGGAGGAGCACAGCATTTATCCTGCAACATCAATTTTTCCCCATTTTATACGACACATCGCGCAGCAATAATGTTGCGGATGCTTAAACGTGAAGGAAACTCGATGGAAAATCTGTCGAGTCGCGTCCTAAAAGGTTGCATTTCACAATGCATGTTGGAGAAATACAACGTTTATCCTGCAACATCAATTTTTCCCCATATTATACGACACATCGCACAGCAATAATGTTACGGATGCTTAAACGTAAAGGAAACTCGATGGAAAATCTATCGAGTCGCGTCCTAAAAGGTTGCGTTTCACAATGCATGTTGGAGGAGCACAACATTTATCCTGCAACATCAATTTTTCCCCTTTTTATACGACACATCGCGCAACAATAATGTTACGGATGCTTAAACGTGAAGGAAACTCGATGGAAAATCTGTCGAGTCGCGTCCTGAAAGGTTGCATTTCACAATGCATGTTGGAGAAATACAACGTTTATCCTGCAACATCAATTTTTCCCCATATTATACGACACATCGCACAGCAATAATGTTACGGATGCTTAAACGTAAAGGAAACTCGATGGAAAATCTATCGAGTCGCGTCCTAAAAGGTTGCGTTTCACAATGCATGTTGGAGGAGCACAACATTTATCCTGCAACATCAATTTTTCCCCTTTTTATACGACACATCGCGCAACAATAATGTTACGGATGCTTAAACGTGAAGGAAACTCGATGGAAAATCTGTCGTGACGCGTCCTTAAAGGTTGCATTTCATAATGCATGTTGGAGAAATATAATGTTTATCCTGCAACATCAATTTTTCCCCATTTTATACGACACATCGCGCAGCAATAATGTTACGGATGCTTAAACGTGAAGGAAACTCGATGGAAAATCTGTCGTGTCGCGTCCTGAAAGGTTGTGTTTCACAATGCATGTTGGAGAAATATAATTTTTATCCTGCAAAATCATTGTTTTCTTCATTTTATACGATACATCGCTTAGCAATCAGCAAATAACGTGAAGAAAATTCAATGGAAAATCTGTAGTGCCGCGGTCTAGAATTTTGCGTTACATTCACATGCTACATTAATTATTCTCCATTCTATACAACATATCAAAAACATTGAAAATACCAACTGTGTTTTGAAATGCTTCATTTGAATCTGTCCTGCAATACTTTAAATCATTATGCAAGATGATAGTGGTGCATTACAATAGGTAAGAGAATTGATTCCTTCTCAGATTGAGTAATATAAATAATTTTTATATTATAAAAATGTGAACCGAAGCATTGCTAGAGGATATCATAGTTGTGTATTCAAAACAAACAAAAAGACCATAAAGTACATGTTAACAATTTTTTATCCAGAATAATTGAACCAGTCATTGAAAAAGATATATTTTTTACATTTAGATAAAAAAAAATCTTGTTTGGAGTTTGCAATAGTATTTTAAGATTTCGTTAAAAAAAGAGATTATGGATCCAACTAATAAATCAATATTTAAATCAACAATTAATCAAATAGAACAAGGTCAGTTTGCTCTTGACTGTCAAAGTGGTCGGACGTGTTTTTTTTTCCGTCAAGAGTACCTTACTAAACCAAAATGGAGATCAGT
>KI915059.1:471416-501966 GCA_000473445.2 Anopheles farauti | reverse complement strand
GGATTCCTATCCTACGTTTGTTTGCGAATTATATCATCCACATCGTTGGTAACAATGATGATGTGATTGATATCAATGTCCTTAAATGTTCATTGTAATACCCTGTACGTACTTTTCCACACCCTTTTCTGTACCTTTTGTAACTAGTTTTTAAAGTGTTTTTTGGTAACAATAAACAGTATTTTATAAAAAAAAAAAAAAAATAGTATTTTAAGATTTCGTTAAAAAAAGAGATTATGGATCCAACTAATAAATCAATATTTAAATCAACAATTAATCAAATAGAACAAGGTAAAATGCATAGTGAGTAATTATATTATTCATTCATTTATTGCTGTTATTATGATAACTTATAGTTTATCGATAACTACCTTATTTGGTCGTTATAATATCGATACAAAAGTACCGCTAAAATTCAAAATTGAAATAAAATATTTGTTTACTCTCCTCGATGGTCTCACACAAAAACGGAGCATGCGCGATATGTAAAACCGGTACGAGTCTAACGTGTTTTAATAGTTCTGCGAAAAGACATACTGACAAGCAACATGAAATTGTAATTTAATGTTGATCAGACGAAAAATAATGACAAAATCAAATCATAAAACACGTTAAACCCCCTATATCTTGTCTTTTATTTGCATTATTATATTTTATCAATCATGTTTTAGCATAAACCATTATCAATTCGAAAGAAACAGCGATATAAATCTAGTAAAATTAGCTTACGAAAAGAAATATTTTACAGAAATTTAAACGCGTTTTTTACTTTTCCACAAACATTTGCTTCTGTGCTTAAGTCACGTTCACTTAAAAAGATATGCAGTCTTCTAAATTTCTTGTTTTTATTTTGCCATAATTATTTCCGAGCCTAGTACGACAACCCTTATGTTTGCTATAATAGTGCAGTACAAAATTAAACTACAAAGGCACAGCAAGAATTTAAAATAGTAAACCTTTTGATATAAAATTCTAAAATTCAAATACAATATCAAAATAAACTTTCTTTCTATTTCAGAGACTTTGTTGGTATGCTTTCAAGATAGGGAATGTAAGGGTGTGATAAATGTTTACCATAAAAAACTGAACAGTGGAATTATAACATTATTACTATCTGTTGTTGAGTTTTACAAGTGTTATGGCATAAAAAACAATTGCAGTTTATTTCAAACTTAGTTTTATATCACTCCTTTATAGGTTATATTAACAAAATAAAATTATTAAATTCCACGATATAGAAACGTACGTAAATGGTTTAACGTCAATATAACGTAAATGGTTTTACGTCAATGTCTAACGTAAAAACTAATTGTGAATGAAATACGCTCTGCATTGCCTATGACGTGCAATCGTGTTCAATCCTGTTGAATTCCCGTAAATACCCCTTTAACCCTATTTATACCATTATCACTCCTTCGATTCGATTAACTACACATGGCTAAAAAAAAAGAAAAAAGAATAGTAATTCTTTCTTAAATCGTGTAAATCTTAAATCACCGTGTATAATCGTGAATTACTCAATAATTGAACTAATCTGCTAATTACTGTATAAGTTCAAGCCACTCATCGATTGTTCACAGTCTCATCGGAATTCATGCCCATGTTCATAGAAAATTCGTGTCAATTTACTTCACAACAAAAGCAATCAATCCAGTGAAGCCGTTAAATTCTTCGTCGTGATTAATTTCGTGATCGAAAACGCACGTGCTAACTATGGGCGGCGAAAACAAATAGTCTTATTGAATGTTTATCAGCCAACAAACCGCACCATCTGGATGAACTCACGTTTTTGCAGGTGCAGCTCAGCTAGTGAGAAAATATTACCATAAATAACCGAGAATCGGTGGAGGAATCCGCGAAGAAAACTGCATCATACAACACCACCATGAACACGGGACGGGAGTCACTTTCCATTTCGTTAATAGTCATTGTCGGTAGAATAACAAAAAACCTGCTCCTACACCCGGAATATCCCATTCGACGGAGTCGTGAGGATTCGTGAGATGATGCGTCTATCAATATGGTAATTAATCACACACACGTACACCGATTGTTCTAACCATGCAAGTTTGTCTGGGTAAACAATGCTGGCCTATAAAAGGGGATGAGCACTGCTATGCCTGGTCAATTCAACTAACAAGTCAGGTGCGTTCGGGTCTCGTATAGAAGTAGTGTTTGAAACGAGCCGACTACAAACAGTGCATAAAAAATACAGTTTAAAAATGAAACATATTTTGGTGAGTAGCGTGAGGAATACGTAGTGTCCATATAATCTAGAACCAAGTTTTGTTTCTGTCAATTCTAAACACGTATAGAACAAGTGAAACATGTTCCACGCCATAATGTGCACCAGAAGTCTTTCAACGGAGCCATATTTTTAAAGGATAAAATAGAAGAAATGTCTCAATATTAAAATATAAGTGCCTTTTAAGTAACAGTGTGGAGCTGGAAACTGAATTCTCCATTTTCCATGTTTCTAACTTTATTTTCAAACAAAATTTCTAGATGTACTCATTTTAGTACTAGTAATTCATACATGTTAGACCAGTTACAGCCTGAATTTGAAGGCAGGTTTGAAATTAAAAACGCCTAAATGTATGTACAAACACTACGCATTACACCGTGCTGTGGAGATATCCACAACATCGTTGGAATAACAACAATGAGAAAGTGAACGGTCATGCATCTAGCGTCGAAAACCTTATTTGACTGTTAGCAATTTGATTTTAGAAAGTAAATATCATTTGATTAAAGAATTATCCGTTATTTTCCGTTGTAAATGGAGTCTTGTGTGATGGATTTTCTACCATAAATGATAACTTTCTATTAACGGTTTATTTTTTTGTTCTTTTTACAGGTTGTTTCACTGCTTAGCTTGTCGCTAGCAAATGCACATTTGTTTAAGAAAAAACTAATTCTTAGCTCTGAGTCCGATGGAGGCCACGGCGGAGGGGGAAGCTTTTCGTTAGGCGGAGGAAGCATTGGGCTATCGTTCGGAGGAGGACTTCACGGTGGGGGCGGAGGAGCGGGTGGTGGGTACGGAGGTTCGGGCGGAGGAAACTATGGAGCACCATCGGGAGGATCGCCTGGGTATTCCTCAGGCAACGGTGGATACTCCGGCTCCGGTGGTGGTGCTCCGAGTCATTCTGGATCCGTAGCCGGAAGCAGTGCATTTGCAAGTGCAAGCGCAAGTGCAAGTGCCAGTGCGGGCGGAGCAACATTGGGAGCTCCCGGACATGGTGGACATTCTGGATACGGTGGACCGTCTGACGGGGTATCCGGCTATGGGCATGGTGGTCAATCCGGATATGGTGGAGCATCTGGTGGTTCAACCGGATATGGACAAGGCGGTGGACATGTTGTACATGCTCCTTCCGGACATCTTACTCCACCAGGCGAACATGGTGGATACCAGGGTGCAGGTGGCAACGGAGCAAGCCACTCTCAAAATCACGCCAACAGTTTCGCCAACGCTGGAGCCAGTGCCGGTACCGGACATTCGGGAGTTCACCAAGGCTCCTCGCGTGGAACGTATCACGGTGGGGCACCACCACAACCTTCCCATTCGCTGCCAGTGGGATCCTCGGGTAGTCACGGAGGACACGGTTTCACGAAGCAGATCACCATCACCAAACACGTCGACCATAGTCCTCCTTCGCATCCGATCGTGGTGGAGAAACCCGTTCCGGTACCAGTTGACCGACCATATCCGGTGTACATCGAAAAACAGGTGCCAGTAACGGTGATAAAAGAGGTTCCGGTTTCGTCCTCTGGCGGAGGACTCGGTGGTGGAAGTTATGGAGGAGGTGCCGGACATGCGGGTGCAAGTGCAAGTGCAACTGCCCACGCCAGCGCTAGTGCTGGAAGCTATGGTGGTGGTTATGGTGGTGTCGGTGGAGGTAACGGGCATGTTGGTGGAGGAAGTGGACACACCGGTGGAGGTTACGGAGGGGGTCAGGGGGGAAGCGTTGGAGGAGGCTATGGTGGAGGTGGTCATGGTGGCGGCAGCCATGGTGGAGGTCACGATGGAGCGTCGTTTACGAAAACCATTACGTTGGAGAAGACCTTCAATAAGCATAAGCATCATTTGCATCATCATGGCTGGTAGAATGTGAGACAGTTTCCGTGAAATGGCGTATGGTTAACAGAAAATGTTCGTTTGACCCTATGTTATATTCATCGCACGATAAGTGAACAAAGCTTTTACGGTCTTGTTAGTTTGTGACGCGATTGCTAAACTTTCAATAAATAAATTAATAATAAAAAATAAATCTAAGCGTATCACTTATAACAGTATGACATCCCGATTGAAACGAAATGAACTTCGTTTAAACATAAGATAATTCCTTTCTTCTTTTAAATATTTGAAATAATACCACACAAAAAAATCATTCCTCTCTGACCATCAACCAATACCAAAATACCATGATGAAGCCATCGTTGAGAGCATTCGATTGCTTCACATGAGAGAAAGAGCCCAAAACAGAGACCCAAAGAAGCAAAGCACTTCTGTGCGACCCCGGATGCCACAAACCAGTTGCAGCGCCAACTTATGAATGAATCCGACCACGACTGTGACCGAATGGCAAGGTGTTTCCGGTTCGATTTCGATTCAGTAGCACACCATTTCCTCCGTCGCAACGTACCGCTCGATCACGCTCCTCATTCGTTTTAGCATATAAACGGCACCATCGAGCAGCGCGGACATTCTCGTTCAAAAAACGCCTCGGGCAGTCAGTCAGGACGTCTTTGCTGGAATCACCATGTTTTTTTTTCTGGGTAAATGTAACAACCCATGGGAAATGGGTTAGCAGGCAAAGGACGCAACATCGACTGGGCCGGACGCAACGGCGGGTGCTCATGATTATGAAAGTGAAAATGCACAGCCCCCGGGTGATTTATCCACCTCGCGCGGTTGTTCGTTTTAACGCTAGTTGGCCGATGACGGAGGTTGCGAACCGTCTGGCGCGTGGATTCGATCGTGACGGTGGTGATCGTGCAAAACGTGTCGATCGAACCGGACCGGAGCAGTGCAAAAAGCAGCACTACGGCGGTAGTTACTATAAAAGCACCATTTTATTATGAGCTCGTAAATAACACTGCTGGTTATAAATATGATTAATGAACTGAACGAACAATTACCACACGATGAACGTGGCATTTTATGGTGGGATCACTTTCAAACATGATATTTCTCTGTTATTAGTGAATTTAAAAACAGATTTGTACGTAAAAGATTGTTCGTAGTATTTAAAGATTATAATTTACATATTTTTTATGTTGTATAATTTTAGTTTAAATTGAAAATATATCAATTAAACATTAAACGATGTATCGCGAAATAATAACGATTACAAAGAAACCATCCTTTTATACTAATAATTTATTAGAATAGCACATAAATAGATAAAATATAGCAGTATTGAAAAAAGATAATAAAAACATGCATGTAATTATTTGGTAAACCGAACAAAAGATTTCAATGTAACTTCATCTCTGAGAAACAAACTTCATTTTTTTGTTCTTTTGTTTAATATTTTGTACAAAAAAATGAACGTAAAATTTGCTTTGAATCGAAATAAAAACAAACAAGCGCCTCCATTTTGAGCCCATTTTGGTAAACAGCACGCATTATCTACGATCGTGTACCAACATTTTTCTCCACGGGCGCTAACAATCGCACATTAAGACATCAAACTCAGCAGAGACGATTAACCTTTTATGGAGCTACGTCTATTTAGCGAAGACGACCATGGAGAAACAACAGGCTGGCAGCTATTTGCAGCTGATAACTTATTCGGCATCGTTCCACGCGTCGCGCGTGTGTTGTTTGTGTTACGATTTGAATCACCATTCACCCTACCCTCCAGGTCTCGAGCGCACACTAGTGCAGAGAGGGAGACAGGGGCAGGAAAAAGTGCGACCTCCCGTCTCGGTGTGCAAAAACCCGAAACGCAACCACAACTACATAACTTCCTGCGCACACTCGTCCATCGCGGGGATCTGACTTGATGGATTGACCGAAAGAGCCGATACATCATAATAATAGGTGTGTAAATTAGGTGAAGATCAAGCCGCCGATCGGCGTGTCCAATCGGTCAGCCGGTGGAACTTAAGGAGCTTTTTTCGATGCTCGTATCTTCTTTGTAGCCCACTGAACGAAGACCTTGAAACAGGGAAAGTGAAACCAAGCTTTTAACGATGGTTTTTAGTACTCCTCACACCGAAAAAAAAAACGATCCCAATCTCGAGCGCGAGTTTTAGTGGAAGATAGCAGTAGAACCGACACGTTGAGTTAGAAAAATGTAGGAAAGAAAACAACTGTCAATTAAAAGGGACGATCGTTGGCAGTAGGTGAAGGGCGTGCTCCACAAAAAAAACTGAATGGACAGCAATAAGAGGCGAACTCAAATTAAAAACAAACCAGCCGCCGAAACTAACAAACGACGCCTACCGTCCTACCCGATGCAACATAAAACGCTATCCTGCACGTTGCATTATGTAAGGTTCCGAAAGTGGTGCTCCAAAAAGGGGTAAGGGAGTCGTCTAGACGATGGAGAAAGAAACAATCACCTCAAGTCGCTGGCCGTTCGGTTGATAAAAACAATCCCCTTTGTTTGTTCGATTTTATGCGTAATTTATGTTTTTGTAAGAAAATAGTTCCACATAAATCATACGATCGCTGTTCTTTGGGATTTTTCTATCGCCAAGCTATGATCGCGTTATTAGCTACCACTGACTATACCGGTAGTTGTTAAAATGGCGCGTATAGAAGAAACAATTATCATGCTCACAGCATCTTGACCAACATCGAACCTGCTTCAGCCAGAAAAGTAAGCCAACTGCATTGCCAATTGCAACCGGCACAAATATCAAACGCCACACGCTCTCTTGAATGTGTTAAGAAAAAAGGCACCAACATTTTATGGCACTTATGTCTGGAAGCACGATGCGCAACAAAACACACTTCTGGGTCAACGAGCGCGAGCCACGAGCGCTTGTGACGATGCTCCAAGCAGTAATCCCATCCGTAGGTTATTATTTATCTGTGAAAAACGCCGCACTCGGGAGTTTGTTTGAGTTTTCGCATTAGATAATCGTGGGTAGGTTGTTGCTGCTGTTGATGCTGTTGTTTGACCGATCGATACCCTGCCGTTGCCAAATCGCGACAACGTCGCACTAGGTTGGGCTTTTCCTTTGTTTCTCCACCCGGGTGTCCAATCTAGAAATGGGTTGACCGGTTTTTTCGAACGCTTTACAGCGCTGGTGAAAACATAGAGCTGAATGGGTGCCAACGACGGGTTGCTGATGGGATTAAGTCCTAGACACAATAGAACCTGATATGATGTTACAAAGGCGATAGAGAGAGAGAGAGAGTGAGAGAGAGAGAGTGAACAGTTAGATTGCAAAATTATAAGGTATTTTAATGTAAATATGTGGCATCATGGGTTCGACCAGCATTGCGAGTTTGAGATTGTTTGTTTAAATCAGTTGTACGCTGTAGTACTTCAAGTGATCAAATTTTTTTTTATTCATAACGTTATACCACACAAAAATGACACTTATCAAAAGAAAAAAAATAAAATATAGTTCACGCATTTAAATATCATAGAACAACAAAGTAAATAAGTTTAAATAGTCATGAATAGTGAAAGTAATGTAATAAAATAGCACGAATAAACAGACAAAAAATCAGATATGTTGTAAAATTTGCTGGAAAAGAAAAACTTAAACTCCAGAATCATTTGTATGTACAAGTAAACTACTTGAGTAAAACAAATAGCCGAATGATAGGAATAAAATTCTTTTGACTAATAAATAAGACGCTTATGTTATGCTTAAGACTAAAAATGAAAAATAAACAACATAACTGACTATCTGAAGTGTTGGAGTAACGTGAAGGGAAATGATCCTTAAGCCTAAAAACTAATAGAATACGATAACTGAAACAAGCGAAATTTGTATTCCACCAAAAAAAAAAATCTCATTAGCAACCCGTTTCGTAGAAGATGCAGAAGAAGCTTGCTGAACTTTGTGAATCTTGGTGAGATGGATATCTACGGCTATAAAGTAATCTGGAGAATGAAGTATTCCGTAACTATTCGGTTCCAAGCTCCTAGGCAAATCCTGACAGAATTAAAATCATTTTTTAATGATAGCTGTTCAACACATTTACTAACCGATCCATATAAATTATTGATTATTTTAAGCAAAAAATGTGTAGAAAATTGTTGTAGAACAACCCATTAATTACTGAGCAGTTAATGTTAAATGAACATGATTTGAGGCTCAATTTTATTTCAACTAAACACAAAATGTCAAACAGACATTAGATTACAATCGATGGGTAATAAATCAATTCGATCAATTCGCGAATCAAACGATCCTTCAAACGATAGTCATGATAAGAATCATGCAAACAAACCGACACACAAAACACTTCTCCGGCTCGTAAAACTCACACCGTAAATCTTCGCGGGCTGTCGCGCACCGTCACATTTCACAACCCCGTTCGCAACTTCGCAAAGCGGATGGTTTGGGTAAAGGCGCCAAACTCTTCAAAGCACTCAAACACCAGGTCACGCGTCCCGGACCAACCAACCGACCGACCGATTGTGTCTCCCTTTTGGCGCTAGGACATTGTGACAGATACGAGTGCGATGTGCCTGGAATGGCACACAGCATAATACACGCATTTAATGCTCCCGATCGGATTTTGTCGTCCCGTCCAAGAACACGTTCCTTGCGTGCACCCGCACCGGTTCGCCGACCGATACGCCCGGCCGGTCCAGTCGGTCGGTCAGTGTGTTATGTAAATTAATTATTGCAACTCTCCCATTTGCCCCGCGTTACCCCGTGCGGCTGCAATGAAACCAGTGGGCAGCGTGTTTTGATGCGGTTGCCGCGCCGCATACCAAATGTCAGCAGCCTTGCAAAACCATGAGGATTGCAATGCGGCAAAGTTCGTAGCTCGTAGGTGACACATTCTCTGCTGCTGCTGGTGCTACTGCTGCCGCTTCTGTTGCAATTTCGTGCGAGCCTCCACGGGTGCTTCCTTCGGGTGCGACGGTTCTCGTCGGCGGCGAGAACTGCGCAGTACCGACGCCAATTGATTGCGGCGATGGATGCGACCGGGTAATGAAAATAAAATTATAAATGCATTTTCTCAACCACGGATCACCGGGGTAGAGTGGAGCATTGAACAAAAAAAAAAAACAAGCTGCATTCCAACCAAAGGCGATAGAGTGAGGCATAAAATGCCGCAATATGGCAACGAGGAGGCGCGATGATGCCAAGGGAAGATCCATCATGCAGATTGACCGGTTGATTCATCAGCATCATTAATATCACCTGCTGCTGTTGGTGCTGCCTCGCACCGACCGCTGTGACATGCTGATGAAGCTTTTATTCACCAAACGGAGCAGAAAGGAATCAAATTAACAAGAAATAGTTCCCAGCTAAGGTGTCGGCGAGAAATCGAGCGTATTTTTGGCGTTTATAGAGACAACTTATGATGCCAAAAAAAGAATAGATCGAAAAGTATCCACCGACAGTTTTGCCCGACTACCAAACGAATCATGCAGTAAGTAAACGTTAACAATGTGTGTAAAGTATACCTTTTATTCTGGTTACTTCACTACACTAGAGCTCTAAATTGCCTAAATTGCTAAATTAGTATCTAATGAGCTAAACTACGAAAAAAGATATAATTTTTTTTCTAATGTATCAATATAAGAATGTTAAAATGTAGTAATAAATAATATTAATTACATAACAATGAAAACAGAGTAAAAAATTGAAGTGAAATCTCATTGATTATCGTGCAAACAAACAACTGGCGAACACAAACAATGACAAAAATTATATAAATTAAAACAAGATTATATTATATGAACCTTTTTCATTTTCAAAACAGCAGTGCAAAAAAAAGAAATTACACTTAATTTAAAAATTACATCAATAGCTGCCGGAACTTATCATTTCACCCCAGCCCGCAGCCAAATTAAGACCGAGTTCGTCGCTTATCGTATCACTAAACTTTATTTGTGTTCCACTTCGGCGCCGCACCCTTCCCTTTGCTTTCCCGCCCCTTCCCCCTCACCACTTTCGGGCTGATGCATTGGAACAGCTCTTTTACTTTTTGCGGCCCGGGGCCTTTTTTCATTATCGTACGGCTCCATCACCGTTCCAAGATAATCGTCATCGTCAAGTGTCATTGTTCAAGTTGCGCATTGCGTTAAATTGGCGGTGTCTGGCGCATACAACAGCCGTTCGGGAGCATGGGAAATGAATAAACAAAAAATGGCGCCAAACCGCCGAGGACACGATTCGCAATCGAAGCGCGGTTTCGTCATTATCACACCTACGACAGCCGCAGCTAAGCTGACGCGGGCGGTTAAAAACACCATTGGGTTTGCTACCTAAATAGCTGAAAATTAGCTCAAGCGTAGACAAGTAAAGACGCAAACGTGGAGCGTGACACGTTTTGTATGCTTATCTTCATCGTTTGCTATCTTTGGAATAGGATTAATTTGTGGCACTTTCGTTCACATACCATGTAAACTCACATTCACTGCTGGTTGAGTCGAATGCGTTCTATGAAGATCACGAAGTTTCTCATTTTACACATTCAGAAAAAACACCACACAGTTTGTAGATTGCTTAGCTAAAATGAGCAATTACAATTTACCTTTACCTGTACCTACATACCCTAGATCCAATTATCCTAAATGTGATGTTTTCTTCGACAAATACACACGACCGCATACAATTCCAATTGGTACCGGTTTTTGGGATGCTCAAAATGAGCTCGTCTCATTAGCCGGTGTGTTTTCCGACGAGTTGTTGCAATGGTGGTCATAAATTCATTCATGTTTCATAAACAGCGCTGTCCGATTGGCAATGCCTAGCAGTAGCATTTGCATACTGCGAGCCGGACAGTGGTGATCATGTTAATGGTGTTTTTGAAGGTAGTACCAATGCCGAAACAGCGAGCCGTAAAAACCGCTAATAACATGCTTCGATACAAGTGCTAGTCATGGTTTTAAATAAATTAGATTCTTTCTCTTGCTCCCTCTTTCAAACACACTCACGCACACACTAAAATGTGTTCAATTTATGATCTCTACATTGATACGGAACATTTAATGCGATCTTGCGATCTACGACGAAATTATGTTCCTGTCAAGTCCATCAGAAGTGTGATAGACTTAATTTGTTACTGTCTTAAAATACAGTTTTAATATACTTGTTACAAACAAATTCGACAAGAACATTGCTTTACGTATTGAGTATTGTCGTTTGTTGGTTCTTTACTCATGTGTGAACGTGAATTAGAATTAGTTCTAGAAATTTGGAACAGTAATTTTGTTTTTATCTTCGTTTTTATAATAGAATCAATGCAAGATATTTTCATCTGACGCAATGTTAATTTTAATAGCGAACATAAAGCGAACATTTCAATACAAATTATTGCAACGATACGAAACCATTGAAGCAATAAGTACCTTTTTTATAACCCATTTCGGTTTTGTTTTCTATGTGATTATTTCATAGTTGACAGTGACAAAAACACTGTCAAAAGAAACCGTATTAAGTTTTACATAAACTTAATCTAACAGTCTGTAGATATTTTGCTCAAACATAAAATGACTAACACATATTGTTAGCCAGGTTTTTTATCTTTCTAACACTTTATGTTTCTATTTTGTTTCTATGGTTTTATTTTTGTTTTTTGTTTGAGGTGTATTGATATTGATATTTTGTACAAATTAGTTTGTTTAATTTCAAATTGTCATAACAATTTTATTAAATCTAACAATGTCACAATATATGTATTTATTTGAAAGACATTATAACAGGTAGTAGAGGTATTTTTAACAAAAAGAAAATGGAAAAAAACCCAATGCAAGTTTTGCTACAAATTTTTTTGTGATTTGAAGTGGTATTAAGATTTAATATAAAATTAATAAAATATATTAGATGCATTATACAACACATAATATGTACCTACTTTCAGGACCTGGTAATGAATTTGATACATATCGTAGAAATGTTTGATTTAAATGAAATAGAAACTAAATCTGAAAATGAAATTAAGTCATTAAATATAAACACCGTTTGCAATAGATATAAGGAAAAAAGGGTTATTTTTTCCTTATATCTATTGCAAACGGTGTTTATATTTCATCGTTAATGTTACAACTGTGCTCAGGTATTTAAATCGTCAACGAACAACCTGCAGATGCACCTACAGACCACACAAAGTCTACTTCGCTTTATGGCACAGCACATAAATGTAACCCAATTTTTGTGTCTTAACCTCACAACCGTGCACCTTCCCGTGCTCGCCTAATTCGGATCGTTTTCCCTTCTACCACTTCCACCACCTCGTGCAGAAGAGGTCAGCTTACTCGCGGTGTACTGCTTCTTCAATCTACCGCACGTTACGTCTAATGATTTCGCTCCGCACACCTCTACACTCCTCTCGTTGGGAAGACCCCCAAACCAGACTTGGGTCTTCGTCGACGGGCCTTCCGTCGGATGTAAATTATACGTTTTCCGTTGCCGCCTCCTCCACAGCGAACGAGTTTGCAGCCGCAGTTGTAGCGGATCGGAAAGGAAAGAGACGATGAAGGGAAGGTCGATGTTGCGCCATCGGTGTACACCGAGGGAGTCCGAGACAGGCGCCACTGAACGCAGCGACCTTGACTGACGACGTCACGCACTGACCTAGAGAAGTTATGTCTAATTATTTCATCTTTGATAGTCTCAAAGCCAGCAGTTTATGTTGAATATTTGGTGAAAAAAATGCTACAGCCTTTTATGGAAAATCCCTCAAACTCTTGAATGCAATCCCTCAAACTAACCAGCAATAATCCATAGTATAATCCAAACATAAAAACAATTATGTATAAACATTAAAATTAGACTTGCGGAATTCCCACACTCCGTACGCGTTCGAGGTGAAGAATTTTATTGGACTTATTAAATCTACCCTTGCGCCAACCAATGCAGCCGGAAATGAAAGACGGTGCCGGAAACCAACGAAAACGAAGGCAATAAAAGCATTTTCCGCAAGGTCGTGCTACACTGTTTCAGGTTTGTGTAGCGATCTGAACATTTCAACCGATTCTTTACTGTGCACTTCATTTCAAATTGGAAATGGACAACAAAGGAAAAACCATAAACTCCCGTGCGTCATGGTTCATGGCTGGATGACTCGCTCGTTCCGAAAGTGGTTGTCAGTTGGAAATAAGCTTCCCACCGTGAGGCAGATTACAGAACACCCAGCAAACACTCCACAAAACAAATGAGCTGCATTAGCCCGCAGATCTACTGAGCGGACACGTAGACATTCGAATCGATCGTTCTTGGTATGCGCAAGTGGTCACGACTGTTAGCTGCGTGAAGAAAAATGTGCTGGGATGTACCGTTGCGGTGATCATTAGATCATGCGATGATGTAAAACTCTCCTAATGAAGGCCTAATCTTGGGCACTGAGCGGAATTCTGAGTGGAAAAGGCATGATTGATAGAAAACACTCAGCACCGAGTAACGTTGCTCAAGCAAGATCGTTAATTGTGGAACGTGTTCAACTCCGGCGTGATATTAACGCAATGCGCAAAAGCATTGTCGAAGGCGCTTTGGATTACAAATGGTTACAAATCACAAGAACGTGAGGTTTGTTGACTACACTTACATGATTTTTGTAGCAATCATAGATGATCAAAAATCAAAGATGGATTTATAAAATACTCCACCTACAACTAATAACGCATATCGTTAAAAGTTCAACGCATAATCGAAGTCAGATATCTACGTCACTATTTATTTTGTTTAAATATTTAAATATAACTTTAATTCAACCACGTGATTTTACAATTACACTGACCCCTTCTATCGTAAGGCCGATCGTGATAGGAAAAAAGTGTAAGCCGTTCCTTAAAAAATATACAAATAAATACAATGATCGAAATGAAGCGACCTCCAACATAACAAATTCTTTTTGTTTAAATAGAAGGTTTATATTTTAGTAACGCTTATACTTGGATTGAAAAACTAGATTTAGATACATCTTTACACTTCTTTAAGTACAAGCGAACAAAGTGTATTGCAGCTCCTTAGATGAAGAGTTCATTCAACAACGCTACTACATTTGGACAGGTACATGTCCAACATGTTTATGATCTTAGCATTATCACTTTCTATCACGCATTGAGTGAGCTTTAAAAAGAATTTTCAAAAGCTTATAGATTATATCTATCTGTTCTTTTGCATAATAATCAGACATCCTCAAAATCCCCTACGAGGTGAAACGAAAAATGTGCATAATCGCCAAACATTATCAACCCTCATCGATCTTAATGAGCAAAAGAATGGCGGGAGACAGACTCCCTTACAACCTTGCATCCACTACCTCCCACTGGTTCCAACAGTAGTGCTCTACTAAAGCCGAAAACCCATCAAAATTAATAATCCATTCACTGATCCGACGTGCTGGCTTCGGTGACGGAGCCACCGCGGGTTTTGGAAGCATTTTTCACAACGATTACTAGATTCCAATTAACGATTCTTTCGCTCGACGGTGCGAACGGATGCGGCCCATCAGTGACCGACGCACCCCTTGACCGAAAAGGCCTTCTTCTCTTTCTCTCCGCCAATACTGGCACACAAAAGAGGATCGTTTTTCGATCACTTCCATCGCCGCATCCAATCAACGGGCCGGCCTCCATCGGGGGATTGTGTGTCGAGTTTGGACGGATGATCTTCAACACCGGCGAACGATCGACTGCAGCTTGTGAGGCCTGAACGTGAAAAATATTGACCACCTCGAACGTCCTAAAGGGGTTGCCCAAGACACCAAGCTGCATATAGAATGGCATTTATGGTTGACCCTAAAGCGTACAATAATAAAACCTCCAGCAGAGTCGTTTGTCGTTCGTTGTAGCGGACAAAAAACGCTCTCACACTCAAACGCGATCTCCTGCCGGAGGAGCACGCTACCTGGAACGCTGGAAGCCGGACTAGTGAAGCGTAAAAATTACCCAAGTTATCATAAAACCGTATGACGATTGCAGTTGGTCCGCGAGTCACAAACGCCACGACACTGCGAGCGATCGATGGTGCAATAGAATCCGGTGTGCTAGGAAATTAGTCCGTAGGATCGCGCTAGGGTTTGACGGTGTCCATTAAAAGAGAACAGGAGGGCCATAAGGCAGGAGTATGCGAAGAGGAGTGCAACGCCGTTTTGCCTTCATGCGACGAGCCGTTCGGTGAGGAAGAAGCAAGCTGGTATGCATATTTGACGCGTACTGTGTCTAATTCGAACACTACTGCCATTGTGAAGAATCAAAAAGAATTTGCACACTACCTTGGGCAGGTTAGGTCTAAAAATTGCGATTTTTAGCAACATGCAAATTTTATATCAAGTGTTCGTAATGCTGAACTCTTTTGTAATAATCAGTTTTACATAACGCGTGAGAAAGTTATAATAAAATTTTAATTCACCACCAGCACTCTACGCGGCTTGCTGTCCCGAGTGCTTTCGGGGTTTATATCCGAGAACTGGTCCATCGTAAAGGGGCAAGTTAACATGGGATCGGATTATGTAAATGGAAGAAAATCGAGTAATACAATTCCAGTTCCAATTAATTTCTGTCGGGTTTTAAACGAAAGTGAATCTTTAAAAGCATTCGTGCTTGATGTGGAGACAAGTAATTACGACAGAAATAGGCGAATTAAAATGATTGTTTAAATAAAACGCTAAAGTTAAAATAAAAATAGAGCAAACAGTTTTGTTTTTATCTAATTTCAAAAGGCTTGTGTTATTTTATCTTTAAAGATATACAGACATTATTATGCTTCAACAAATTCTGAGGTTTTTTTTATTGATAATAATTGTTTTCAAAACAATTATATGTTTTAAAAATATACTATTTTAAATCTGCTGAATCTCATATGAAATGACATAATCATTAATCTATTTGAATAGATTGCAGTAATATTTAAAAATCATATATTGTGTTCATGTAACATATAACAGCTTGAAAATTTATAAGTACGTTAGACAAAAGATTCAAGTTAGTAAGTTAAATAAGTTTGGCTCCAGATCTTTTTTCTATCTTTAATCACTTCCTAATGCTTGATCTTGGTGCTCCTAGTGCTTGAACAGTTTGCATAGAACAAAATTGATAAAAAAAAATCTCATCTCATAAAATCTCAAAATCTCATAAAATACAAATAAAAACTGCAATATACAGCTCCCATGAACAAGAAATCGAATCTTTGAATCGAATCGAAACTTTAACTATCCGCGAAAGTTTCACAGATTATATGGAAATTGCAAAGGAAGCGGAGAAGGACAGCGATGAAAACCGCCGGAAAAGATGCGGCCCATATTGCTCAAACACTACCAAACAGCCACCGGTAATGGACTTTGAAGAAGCATTCTGCGCTATCTCGAATGTCATCGCACCGTTTCATGCGTTTCTTCGTTCAACTTCGTTCAACTTCGTTCAACTTCGTTAAACCACCGGCACAAGGCACGCGCAGCACAAGGCCACTCCGGTCGGCTCTGTTTGCATTCCCAGTCCAACCAAACTCCGCACACACAAATGTCTTCATCGCCCTTCGTCGGCCTCGTGATCTCGTGAGATTTTGCGGCAGGCTCACCGACGATCCACTTGCTGTCTAATCGTTGCTCCATGAACCATGAAGCGTCGTTGCACGGTCGACAGCAGCGTGTGACAATAAACGGTATCAATCGCACATTTTCTCAGCATGTTGCACAAACTCTGCCCGTTGACTTATGCAGGACGGGCATTTAATAAAGGTGCAACGGCAAGATTGCGGGTTATTGTTTCGCCCTGCACGGGGCTCATTTCGCGTCACTCGCGACAAAACCAGCGTGGTTCACACTGCATGTCGCATGAGCCATCATTAAAGTAAATGTGCTAAATGTTGTGTTTAAAACGACGCGAACAAATGGCGACCGTGGCTGTTGGTACGCTTGAGACCATGCAGTTGGAGCGTTGTAATTAATTTTGGACGTTAATTTAGACGTTAAATTCAGATTTACACGCTTCGTAGCGGATTGCAAGCTCATTTGCTCACGCTGGAAGGCGTGATGTTTACAAAGTGGTAGCAGTAGTTAACACATTTCAGGGTTCGAAATTGAGAACAGTACGCAAACATTGGAATGGTTTCCACAATGGTTGATTTTTACAACCTCTCATCGATGCTGGATTCCCCAGAACTAGTTTATGGAAGATACGCTCGCGCCAGACGACATGCTACTAATTCGGGGGAAGTTTAAATTTGATCCTAAACAACGCTTTACGTAACTAAACTTCTTCCCACTCCCTCCCCAATGAATGCCGTCGAATCTGGAGCATAATTTTACAGCTGCATACCAACTTATCAATCAAGCGCAGCCGCCCATACAAACGATATATTATGTAGAAAGCCGGTTTTGCAGCTTTTTGAATTTCTCACACAAAAATCGATCGATATTTTAGCACGCGATACGATCGGAAGCAAACACATGTTTATTGTTGGTTACGCAAAGATGGGTTTATTGAAAAAGTTATTGAAGATTGCAGTGCAACTTTGTAACATTTTATATCGAACGAGAAAATGAGAATTGTATTTTTTTCTCTATTTGTAAAAAAACTCCCTAACACAGATGTTTAGTGTTTATTTTATGTATTATCACGGTTAAAATCGTTTTAAATATTGATTAAATTAATTTAATATGGTAATACTGTACAATCCTGGACATCAAACCGAGCTATCCTTTACAAAATATTGTTCTTAAGCCAAATTAAATGCAAAATTACATTTTACACTTAACGCTGACACTAATACTCACTTAAAACGGAGATTTTTAGAATAATCATATAAAACAACATATGATTTCCACTCTCACATAATCTGTTATTGCTTTTACGACAATAAGTTCATAAATTGAACAACCTTTAATAATTCCTATAACATGTTATTCCTATAACTTCTATCACTATTGCAATTGCATTCTGTCTTTTTCTTATTCTTTGCGAAGGCTTGACGTCAATTCTAATATACTCTTTAACTTATATACTACAACAATAATACAGTATTGCAGTATTGTACCAGGTTTCACCATTTCTACTCAAAAGATAAATTAAAGTTAGTGTTAAGAGCAAATTCCGTCAAAATAGTAGATATGGCATCACTCATCTCACTCATCAAATCAAAACATTTAGATCATGGATCTTTTTGTTCCCATAGTTATAAATTCTATATTCTGTAAATTTGAACAAAAATACGTCAAATGTTTTGTGTTATGTTCTAACCACATCTAATTTACTAACACTTTTACTGACGCCAGCACTTAAAAAAGATACAGTTCTAAGAATCTCCGTGCGTTCGTCATTTCTGCTCGAAACTAAAACAAAAACGAATAGGAAGCACACTGTATGGCTTTGCAACGACGCATAAGCGATTCAAATAATTCACGTTACACTAAAGCATGCGATGAACCGTCTCGAAGCAGCTGCCATAAAACGAGCAGCAACACATATCCATTATCGGTTCACATAGCGAAGAGAGGAACCGTTCATGCCAAAACCGTCACTAACCGGCTCACGCACTGTTTCTCCAACGGATCAACGTGATCAACTGATTTCATCGTCCGCATCGACAACACAAACACTTCGCGATAAACCTCCCAGACAAGAGCTAGTGTGCAACAACACGCCCGGGAGTTGTCCTTCGCTGGAGCGCTGGCCTAATTTGTGCCCCATTTGCGGGACTTACTTTCGTATGCAAACTTGCCCCCGTCTTTCGCCCATTAATCGGAGCCATCTTCCTGCACCGGTTTGTGGTTCCACGAAAGTGAAAACGAACGCACAAAATCAGCTGTTTCAGCCCGGTTGCACTACACGGTACCGACGTATTGAGGGTACGATTCAACGAGGATATGTTTTCGTGTGTGGTAAATAAACCTCACAGCTCGATAAAGCTCAATTGTCCCCACCCCCAAGTGCGCGTTTGGAGGCTCGGTCTATCGGATGGGAGCCAAAAACTCGGCCGGGATCTCGGGTGCGATCTGTTTACACACCGCGTGGCGTGGTGTGGCGTGGCGTTGCGACACTCACACATACGCTGCACATGCGGTGACCATCAACATCATCCGCACCGGGCAGATCGCGAAAGAGGGAGGCCGACGACGTTCTAGCGAGTGTCCCACCGAACCGAAACACTCCACACCGGTGGGGCGAAATGCAAGTGATCTCTTGGTGGAATAATTTGACGACACGCTGCCATATTTGCCCTCTCCTTTTCGTGCACACCGGGGTCCGGGGTCGCTGGTGTGAGTGAGTGAGTGAGTGCGGCGACCCAGCAGCAAACCGATTGTTTTTTCGGGGTCCATCGGAGTGTGGGATCTGGCCGGTTTGCCAACGAGGGCTTCCAACCGGTGGCGGTATAAATATGGCCAGTTAGTTTTGGAAAAGCATCATTCGGTCTTCGCACCATCTATCCACCAGTTTTACCGTGTCACGGGTTCGAGCAACAAACAGTTGAAAATGAAGGTGTGTTATATCGTTTTAATTCCGCCACGTGCCAGTTACTTTATCACGTAGTGCGCTTCTTCGGTGCCCCTAGTGCCAGTGCGAAATTGCGAAACTCCTCTGGAGACGATTACTAATCGATCGCCGTGTGCTTTTCTTACCATTCCATCCATCCGTAGGGATTCGTAGTGTTTGCGATGGCTATTGCCCTCGTGGCCGGTGCCGCCGTCGAGAAGAAGGATCCTGAATCCCCGGCCGCAGCTGCCAACGAAAATGAGAAGAAGCAGGAGAAGCGTGGCCTGTGGGATCTTGGATACGGGTACGAGTCGCACGGTTGGGACTCGCATCCCAAGCTGTCCCACGGCTGGGAGGAACCGCATCACATCACCACCGTCACCAAGAAGGTGCACGTCCCGTACCCGGTGGAGGTGGAGAAGCACGTGCCGTACCCGGTGAAGGTGCCGTACCCGGTCACCGTCGAGAAGCACGTCCCGGTGGTGGTGGAGAAGAAGGTCCCGGTCTACGTCGAGAAGCATGTCCCGGTGCACGTTGACCGTCCAGTCCCGTACCCAGTGAAGGTCCCGGTCAAGGTGGTCCAGAAGGAGTACGTCGAGGTGCCAAAGCCGTACCCGGTGCACGTCGAGAAGCACGTCCCGGTCGTCGTGAAGAAGCCAGTGTACGTCGAGAAGCATGTCCCGGTCGTCGTCAAGTCGCACGGATGGGAGCCTCATTCCCACTCGTACTCCGAGTTCCACTCCTGGTAAATGCTGGAGTTGGGAGTTGGGAGCTGAGCTGAATCTCTCAACACCACCGGGTGGGCAACCACCGTAACCGTCCCCACTCACATACCCAGTACCGTTTGATTGTGATCCTCGGTTTGGCAACAACAACGTTCCTCGCTGTGATGATTCTATACCCCCTCCGCACGTATCTTCACATCTCACCCAATGCTTCGCGTAGATCTCCGACAGACTCTTCCAGCGCCAGACGACCCACTTGGTGCCTACTTGATCTCCGTTCAACACATCTCCGTCTCTCTACTGCACTAATTCCTTCAACACCAAAGCAACCAGTGCTGTCTTTATGCTGACCCTTTCGGCCGTATCGAAACACCGCGTATTCCCCATCCGTACCATTTTCAGCTTGTTGTCAACTGTACATAAATTATTTTACCCTGTCTTACACTCTGTGTAAGCACGCATGTAAAAGAATGAAACATGAAAAAATGTAATAAAAAACATAAAAATATTAAACATGCGTTTGAGTCAATGCTTCTGTAAACATGGCGTCATTTGATACTGGCATGCTTGAAAAACCGCTAAGTCATAGTAGACTTAGGTAACTGAGCATTGTGCGAATTCAATGCAACCTTTTGGATCATTTCTTCTAGATACATCTCATTATGCTGCATTATGCTAATGGTGCCCTTCAGTGTAACTCAGATGTGACCCACTTTGGGCTCATCCGATGACCCTTGACCATTAACCAGACCATTAGCCAGAGGATTACGCCACAAAGCACTGCGAAATCGACAGCACAATGCAAAAACAAAGGCCTTGCTCCTCCAAAACGGCAGCCCTCTTTGCATCCGAAGCTGATCTGATGGATGTCTTCCGATGGCTTCATACGGACTTTATACTTTCGTCGTGCCCATGGCGCCTCTTGCACAATGGAGCTACGGGTGTAAGACGGGACCCAGGGGGCCAAATGGTCGAGGTCAAGGTGGTTGGCAGATGATGGATTTTGAAAGTGTAAAGCGAACATCTTTGCATTAATTATGGTGGCGCTACTGTGTTGGCAGTGGTTGGCACGCGTTGCAATTTATGCTAACTCTTCGAAGGGCCCTTCGATTCCGTTACAGCACCTATGCGACATACCGATCGAGTGTGATCTTGAGTAGCAAATTGAAAGGTTTCTACTGCTGCTACCTGAGACGTTAAAGGGTGGTCGTTGGCAATGGGTTTAAGATGCACTGAATGTAAATGGTTATGATCGGCTCGAAGCAGGAGTAAATTTGAAATGTTACAAAAATAGCTCATGGGGTTATTACCTATAATTAATACCTACATTGTTAATACACATAGCAAATTCAACAGGGTTGCTACAAACCCACCATTGGAAAGTATATTTTAATTCCTCTTAATTATTGTTATAAAAATGCCTAAATAATGCTAATAAATACTACAACAGATTGTGTATGCTACATCACCTTTCTCCATTGCTCGTATTCAAATCACGAGAAACGCAGTAACGTTCAATAGGCATTTTAAAATTATTATTACAGCTTTCTGGTTGGTACAAAATGGTTGAAGTTTTGCCTTTTGCCTTGCTTATGACTTTTCAAAATTGATTTGTTAGACTTTTCCATAAGCATTAAACGAGTGTAAGCTTTCATTTGACCATAAAGACTATTTTTCCTCTTTGCTGATGTTGAATTTTCATAAGATTCCGAACCGAACAAAATCTAAACATAATGTTAAACCTACGATTACCTACAATTTTACACCAGTTGCAACTCATGTATATGGTTAGACGGTTTCATCGATTTTATAAACTTATAGCAAAGTCACACGGGATTGCAGACATTTAGGCGTTGATGAAGAAACCATACAAAAGAATCATTTTCTTTCGCAAACATACATTTTGCTATGACCAACAAACGCAGTTGTGCTAGAAGTGACTAACCATTATCCATTAGTTTATATATTGGCCCAAAATTCTAGGGGAAAACACCATTAATAAGCGAAAACAAAAAGACTTTACTTTACGTTCTCAACCCTGCTTAGCAGTTGGTTGTTGATAAAAAGTTCCCATATGTTTTCCCAGCGTACCCAAACAAGTACGTAGCACATCATCTAATTAATGAATCATCTACCCGGTTTGAGCTCACATTAACACCTGTATGTTCACGGTTTTCCATATCACTAGACGGGATCTACGCATACTAACAACAGTAACTAAACGTTTATCTGGGGTTCGATTAGCATGAACATTTAATCTTCGATCAATCTCGCTCGACGCCGCTTTCATAAGCAGAGCATTTTTTCAACAACAATTAGTCTTATTAATTGATCACTATACCATCTACCTACCCATCAAGCGTTGCGGTACCGATCATAGCTGATAACGTACAATTATTGCGCGTAACATACGTGTATTTCTACAATCGATAACGCAGATCATGATAGGAGAAAAAAGTGGTTTATGAATCAGAAAAACGGCTGTTAAATGTTTTATTGCCAATCAAGTGCTTAGAAACTCATGATCACACAATTTAGCAGGAGGATATGATTAAGATAACGATCAGCATAGAAAACTATAAGTGGCATATCTATTGATTATTTGTTTTGAGAGACCATGTTAGATGTTTCGTAAATAAATTTTAAGGAAATTAATATTTCCAAAGGATCATTGTAGTGAAAAATGTATATCTTCCTTCTATTATATGTTACTAAATAAATCCTAAGACGAGAAACAAATAATTTTTATTGGTCAAATTCAAACGTGACGTTTTAATATTTTATTTATTCTATTTTAATCACTATACCGTTTTTCAGAAAGAATCGTACAGAAAGAATCAATGTTTGCTATTAATCAAGGGTTCAATTATCTATGACTCGTGGGTAATTTTGCGATAAAAAACAATCAACGATAGATAAACTTAAAGGAAGCATACATAGGCCCAACATCAACCCAGTAATCGGGGTAACATTCAGTATTTAGAATGGACGCCGACAGTAATGATAATGGCTTGGCTTTGGACCTGTTAGTTAAATTATTTTTACCAGGATTATAGTCTTGTCTGTATCATGTATTTCAAATGTATTTTTAATGTATTATTATGTAAATGTGTCAACATTGCACTGATAATTGATCCTCATTCCGCCATATTATCAAGTGAAATTTAGCAAAAGATGCTACATCCATAGTAACATCAACCATTGATCGATATTATCATTACCATTCCGATTGATCTGAAGTGCAGGTTTCATTATTATCTTTGCATAACCTTTCCAGTTTTGTTACATCCAGTTCAAAGCCTTCCCTTATTCCCTTATCAGAAATAACTTTGTCACCCGGTGGTTGTTGCATAATTAAAAATTATTTCCATCCAGCCGGTTCAGATTCAAAGCAGATCCGGTTGTAACATTCCGACATTCCATGGGTTCCTAAAGGTGTACGGAAGTGCTTTACCAGCCATTAAGCTGGCCAGCAGATAAGCCCCATGCACTGAGGGGAAGACACAAGACACAGCCAACAGGACGGACATCCTTTGATCTTCCATCGGACACTGTGTGCCCGGGCGTGAAGACCACCAATTATGACTCGATCAAATATGCTCGCCGAAGGAGGGAAGCGATTAGTCGGTCGGTCATATCGTGTGCACTTTCGAACCGGTTCAAACAACGAATCTGCGTGACCGCTGAGCATGCGGCTCGTGCCATCGTCTTCGGTGCGTTCCGAGGGTAATTAAGTTTGTAGCTCCTCTGAAAGCTCCTACCGCTACGCACACACTTACATGCTCCGATGACCCCCTGCCTCGAAGGTGCAGCAAAAGGGTCGGTAATCGGAAAATCATGCAAGTCCGGTGCAAGTTCGCTCGTTCGTTCAAGTGTTTCCTCTTCAGGGTGTATGATATAAGCCGTACCATCGATGCACGGCGTGCATGACGTCAAAGGCGGTAGAAATAAGGGCGCCAATAATATTACCACGCACGCACAACGCCTTCAGTTGATATGCCGTATCGTAACGTCTGCGAAGTGGCCGTCAGTAGCGAAGGAGGAAGTTTTCCCTTTATCTCCCACCCCTCACGCTCGTGCCTGCCCTGTCCGACTAGCCTAACGTGCAAGTGGCCCAGATTTTCTCACACCTCTCTGTGCTCTGTGGTTAGTTTGGGGGAGGCGGCAAAAATCAACAACAGCCATGCATTGAAACCCAACGTCACGGAAAACTGCCCGGATTCCCCTACCATTCAGCGGTAAAAGGATGCACATGCATTCGAGTGCGTCGGCGAATGGTAATGCAGCGCGTAATTGTGTGCTGTCTCGTTCACATACCCACCCGGCTGTCTTGAACAAATGTGATTAATTTGCTGAAAATTGTTTCATTTGCCGTGGAAAACAAAAATGGATCCAAAAAGGTCGTGATTGATGGCTGGAAAATCGTTGATAGTAAAGATTTATTGATGCGCTCGATGGGGTTTTAAAAGTCCAAATTAAAACACATACATGTACCCTGAAACTTCCATAGAAAAACAACGATGGTAGTAAATATTAAATAACAAAGTCTTAAATCTTATACCAAAGTTAGCTATCCGACGATAATGCAAGACAACAAAATACAAACATTATGTTTATCGTTTAATTATTGATTTTTATAGTTGTTTTATAGTTGTTTTATTTCTCAGAAACCTTTATTTAGTCCAAGATTTGACCAAGTTAAAAATATCGAAAATTCATAACACACCCTGGCTGTTGCTCTAGTTGTTACAGAAACCAAGCGAAGTGAGAAAAAACATCTCTCCCTTCCAAAGGCTTAATGTTTCAGTTCAGTGAAACCCCCGATGATTGGAACAACCATAGTACGTCATTCGGTTTGCATTGGTGATCTACTGCAAATTGTCAGCAAAAAAATACTCCAACACCCATGGTACCATATGGTCGTGCTAGTCGTGTTGTTTGTAAAGAAACCCTAGGCCAGGGAGCGGAACGAATTGTCCAAGACGCAAGAAATCCGTTTCTGATAGGTTATCAGCCTTATATTCCACGTTTGTGAGAAAAGAATTCACTAAATATTGTGAGCTGAAAACAACCAGTGTAATTTTAAGTAATTTTTTCTGTTAAAACCAATCTTTTTTTTTTGTCAGCTTTCTTTACTTTCCCTTGTGCTTAAAGTGAATAATATATATGAATAATAAATATAATACAAAAAAATAAGAATTATAAACGTAAAAAAGGAACAAACATAAGCGACGAGTGATGTTATTTTAACATTTAGAAACATATAATAATAGCTTAAGATGACAAGATGATATAAAAAATCAAGTAGCATGTTGCCAAACAAAGTTCGCCCCAGCAAGAGTGATTTTGTTACAAACGCCGTGAAAGGTAAAACAGAAGTTATCATAAAGGGAATGCAACTCAAGGTCCCTCAAAGAAAACATAATTTTGAATACTGGTGATCTTCTTCGGTGATTACCCCATTCCAAATTGGAACATTGCTGAGCTATATATCTGACAAAACACAAGCAAAGTCTGCTCTAAGAATTATCGAACTAATGCGAAGAACAGTTTTCGCTTTAATACTAAAAGCAACAATCTAGTGATTGCGTTTTTGATGGCAAGTCTTCAGGCAGTCGAAACGCCTAGCAAAACCGAGCACAACCAATCCATCAACTTTCGCCAGCACAAAACGTAATCTACCATTTTCCGATTCGAATCAACTGGATGGACAACACTTCCATGAAACCCAATTCAAACTGAATCGCAATAGATATCGGTATCAATTTAAGTCAGACACCAACAACAACGCTCGATCGCTGTTATTTCGAGCTGTCCGATCGCGTTCGCGAAAACTCAACAATCGCACGTGCCATCCGTGCAAGTTCCGCGTCAAATCCGTGCGGTCCGAGGAGCCATTGCGTAATTCGAACAATTTTCCCAGTTCCCTTCGGTACGTTGGGCCTCGCTGGCACTTTGTCCGTTGGCCTTTCGGTTACTGCAACGCTTCCTTTCCACGCCACGGGGGGCGGATGGTGGCGTGCGGCATCGAACCCGGGAGGCTTCCGTTGCATTCTTGCTTCCCACTGCACGGCTGCGCCCGAAGAAACCGCCGGCACCGCTACCGCAACCCTCCCGTCGGACCCTCGGAGGAGCCACCGAACCTAGCGTGATGGGTGCTATGCGCGAACGCGATGCGCACTTTGGCTGCACTTACGCTTCCTGGCCCGCGATATTGCTTGCGTTAACAGTTGTTCTTTTTTATGCCCGCGCCAACGCTTTGTGCCTTTTGCGTACGGACACCTGCGGGGGAAGGCGTCGAAAGCCTTTTTCCCCCAAAAACCGGGTGGTGGAAATGGTGGAAAACAGTGCATTGTTGTGCAAATAGTATAAAAGAAAGTACCACCAACCGGCCATTAGACAGTGAGCGGTGCGATATCCGTTCGAGCAGGTCCTATCGTATTCGACCTAAGTTCGTGGTGAAACTTCGTGCCCCGTGGTTTTTGTTTCTGTGGTGTGCAAAGGACTCTGTACTGAGAAGCGCCGTTCGATCTAAGCCAGCGTGAAGTGAAAGTGAAGCGTCGTTCTTGGTTTTGCAGTGAGAACTTTTTGCGAAGCAGATCGATGCACTGACCAGCGGTTGAAAGCAGTGGTCGAGGATAATAACCAGCGAAACCCGATCGCCATTCCGGTGACGAGTTTTGGGACGGGTTTCTCGTTGAAAACAAAAAGTACAACAGTACCGTGACGGAGCAGCCGAACACACAATGAATAAGTTTGTAAGTTTCCGTAGTTCGTTGCCATAGTGATACATCAACAAGTGCAGCTGTTTGACAGTTGACAGGTCCTATCAAAGACACACAGCTGTCAGTCAGTGAGAGCTAGATTGTCGTTCCAGCTTTTACTAATTCCTGCTCTTTTCGCCTTGCTTTCTTCCCGTCTCTCTCTCTCTTTCTCGTTCTCTTTTGTGCATTCTATCATTTGCTCGGTGATTGGTGTTGGTTCCCGAAACGCAGGTGTTCGTGGTGCTGTGTGCGTTGCTGGTTGGCGAGGTGCTGGGTGAAGCGGCACTCGGCAACTACTACAAGGACGTCGTGCGGGAACAGCACGAACTGATTAATGAGATGAATCAGAACTTTACCGAGCTGGAGAAGGCCAGCGAGAAACTGATCGATTTGGGGCTCTACGTCGGCAAGCACAAGCTGCCACCGAAGACGATCAAGATCACCAAGACGGTGGCGGTGAAGGTGCCTGTACCGTTCCCGGTGAAGGTGCCGGAACCGGTACCGGTGCCGGTGCCGGTGAGCAAACCCGTCCCGGTTCCCGTACCGACACTGGTCGCGATACCGATCGAGAGTACCGCCGCCACGGTCGCGGCGGTCACAGTGACCGGTAGTGAGAGTACGAGCGGCCCGACTCCTCCGTCGCCGTCGTCGTCGTCGGTGGTGCCCGCGGATGCCGATCCAGCGTCGTCACAGGTGCACCCGAGCACGGTGCAGGTCCAAGAGTACGTACAATCGTTTCCAATACACTCTGTATACGACGCTGGCGACGATTACAATCCCATGGAAGGAAACCGTCTCGCACTAGCGGAGCACACTGCAACCCCTACTGAAAGCACGTTCGGTAAACCAAGTCCTTCTTCACTTCAACAGTTGGAAGAATATCAGCAGCAGCACCATCACCACCAGTACCACCAACGACACCAACACCACCAGCACGCCACCGGCCACCATTCGCAACAGCCGAAGCATCATCAACGTCATCCAGCGCAAGCGGGATCGCTCACGAGCGCGGAACAGTACTACGGGGGACACGGGGGCAGCGGGTCCAGCGGCGGGGGAGGACAAAGACAGTACCATGTCAGTGGTGCTCAAGTTCAAACCGATGCGCATTCGGTTGCAAAGTTCCGACCTGAGCCTCATGCGCATCAACCGACGCCCGAGTCGTATGACTTCGGGAACGACGTCGTCCAGCAATACGACCCGGCCACGTACGCCCGTGCCACGGATTCGCCCTATACCGCTGCGGCAGGCAACACCGGAGGCAAATCTGCGCCGTCTGCGCCATCGGGAATCAGTGAAGGCTACCACTACCCCAGCGAGCACGAGCAGCGCCAGCAGCAGCAGCAGCAGCAGCAGTTCCAGCGAGGAATCCAGGGAGGCGAATCTATCTTCGAGTCTGAGCAATTCGGTCGAGTCGTGGGAGGAGGCAGCGGAGGACGCATCGGTGGAACAGAGATCGGAGGAGTCGTTGGAGGAGTCCCGGGAGCGGGAGCTGCTGCGGAAGCCAGCGCGCACTCGTACGTCCAGTTCCGCGAGAGTGCGGCACTCCAGCAAGCGGCCCACCAAGCGACCACGGTACCGCGATTCGAAGGGCAAGCACACCAAGCGGGACTCCAAACGCCACTCGAAGCGGGATTCGAGGCGGGACTCCAAGCGGCACTCCAAACGTCACTCGAAGCGGGATTCCAAACGACACGCGAAGCGGAACTCAAAGCGGAGCAAGACGCCGAAAAAGGAGCACACCATCATGGAGCTGGTGGTAAAACCAAAGAAAGCAACGACCTCACGCCCCGTCCATTCCAACTCGCACGAGACACGTACCCACGGTACGAGAAGCCCGATTTTGCACGCTACCACGCCGATCAGTCTGCTCGCCACCACCACCACCACCCAAAACATCAAGAGACCGAACATCTTCGGCAAGGTAGTACCCGGGGCGGAGACAGTTCCGGCAGCGTCCTCCCCGAAGGCTACGATTACGCATCTTTCACCAAGCCGAACGGACCTGGCGCCGGAGAATCTGCCGGGGGCGCCGCCGTTCCTGCCACCGAAACACACGGTTATACGGCATCGGGGGAACGGCCCCCGAAGGTATCCACCGCGAGCTACCATCATTCGCATCCACATTCAAAGGACGTATCGGGGCAAACACATAAAGGTGTTCGTCATCAAGCCGTCGACACCGGAGCCGATCCTTTTCCCTTCTACCACGCCACCAGAAACGATCCCCATCTTGTTCGGGCAGGCGTCAAACCGCATCACGCAAACGCTGCACCCGGCCGACCATCCTACCAGCTACAGCAACAGTTCGGCGAACACGCGGAGTCCCCGACGGGCGCTAGCTCCGGTGCGTCGCCGTTCCACCATAACTTCCACCACCACCATCACATCGTCGTCGGAGGTTACGACCCACACGCCGAGCACGAGCAGCACGACCAGTTTGGTCCGAACTACAAGGGCAGCTACGGTTCCGGATCGGCCAAGCTCACCGTCCACGGTGTCCCCAGTGACGCACACCTCTACCCGGGCTACAACGCTGCCGCCGACCACGACAACCACGGAACCAACCACGGAGGCGGCACGTCCGGGAAGTTCCACTATCACTTCCACAATGTCCACCCGATCGGTGGAGGAGGAGCCGACCACCAGCTCGCTGCCAGTGAGCACCAGTACCATGCCGTCGACGCCGAGCCCGGTCGACAGTACGGTGGTGCTGCCGGACCAGACGGAAGTCGCCTAACGTCGTACGATCCACCTGCCAGCGGCAGCACCTTCCACTTCCACGACGACGCTACGGACGACATGTTTGCCGGGGCTTCCGACGTCCAGGAACGGATCCGTGCACCGTACGAGGAGCACTGATCCACGCAACGCTGCTACGCTCTAGCACCCACCGATCAACAATCGCAGGAGGCATTGATCGATCGGAAAGAAAACACTTTGTTTGCCTCTCGGAAGCTTCTTCGCCACGCTGAGTTCGGGGGATGTCTTTGGTTATTTATTTTTTATATCTCCCGACCCTCGTCGGCACATCACCCTGCCCACTCCCTTCGTCATCCCTTGAAACAGCCATTCACAAAGGGAAGTCCTTTGCTTGCGGAAGCTAAGGGAACATCTTTTTGAGACATACAATCATGTACGCCTGATTGCACCGTACGCGGCATGTTGGCTTCCTCTTCCCTGCCCCTTAAACCGTTCCGCGGAATTAAGAGTTCCTGCCTTTCCAAACAGAGTCGCCTGCGCCTTGCACGAAGAGAAGCGAGTTTGCTCGAGTAGGAAAACTCCCATCGTCCCCGCTCAAGCATGGCATGTAGGTGAGGTAACCGAGAGCTTCGATACTACAATGCGTTTTCGATCATGTTTTTCATGGCGTTGCGTTTTTGATGTTTTGATGTGTTTTTTTTGTTTTCGATTTGCTACCCGTGTGCTTTTCCTGTTGTAAAATGGTACCTTTCCTTCCAATCCCAAACCGCCCCCCCCTCCGCCCCTCCCC
>KI915059.1:458622-471296 GCA_000473445.2 Anopheles farauti | reverse complement strand
CCCCCCACCTTGGAAGCAAAACGTACGGCGTCTCAGTAGTCGTGGACCGTGTTTTGTGTTGTTGATTAGTGGTTTAAGAATGTAACGATTCGCATAGCTTGTGGGTTGGCCTGGCAACGCCTGCGAGCTTCCCCATCACTAGTTCGCGTTTTTTGCGCTACGTTTAGACCGTAATGTAAATGGGTAGTAGGCATGTGGTTGGGTTGTTGAAAATCCGTACCCGTGCTTTACCGTGTTTAGCAGTCGAATAAAATGTAAGTTGAAACATAGCTACCAACGGTGTTCCTTTCGCTGTACTTTGATGCCGTTAACGCTTCCGAAATATTCACTAAACATTGGTGAATTGTTGTAAAATAAGATATTTTAAAGGAAATTTCTATACTGTGTTAACATCACAGGAATGACTCGCAATAAATAAACGCTCCCTCGAGTGAAAGTAATACAAAAAGAAATAATTTAAATCGATGAACAAATCGGTAACAAATTACTTTATTATTTCGTTTGGTTCTACATTGGCTGCTGCGACATTCGCTAGCAAGCAATCGGATGTTTGTGCGAGTTAGAACGTTCGAAATGATGCTCCTGAGATTGGACAGCTGCCGAGGACTAGGAAACGAGCCGGGTACACGTGTTTCGTCGCTCTTAAACTTACGTCAACACTAAAACTATCGTATGTCATCGAGTTTTTTTGCCCAACCGGCTGCCTAGTGATCGCACAGCACTCCAGCGCTCAAGTGTCCCGAGTAGTGACCGGAGCCGATTCCGTAGTGTCCGCCATAGTGTCCACCCAGTCCACCGTACGTGCCGGTTCCGTAATGCGCTCCCAACCCGAGACCGTACGATCCGGCCCCGGCATAGTGGTGTGCTCCGGAAGATCGCGTACTTCCGTACTGATGTCCACCGTAAAGCCCGGCCGCACCATAGTGCTGACCGGCACTGGTCGCGTAAAGTCCGGTGGCGGCACCGGAAGCGTACGCCTTGTACGCTCCACTGCCCGCATAATGGCTGTGGTGGGAATGGTGCGTCTGATGCACGCCATGATCGGTGACGGAAATGTGTCCGGCGCTGGTAACAATCGGTGTACTGACGATCGGTGTACTGACGATCGGCGTACTGACGATCGGCGTACTGACGATGGTGGCCGGTGGGCTGACGATCGGTGAGTAGGCGACGACCGGCTTGGCTACTACGACCGGTGTTGGTACCTTCACCGGAACGGGATGCGGAATGGACACCGGGTAGGGCTGGGGTACGGGGACGGGTACGTGTTTGGTGATCGGTACCGGTACCGGCCGTGACACCACGATCGGCACCTGGACCGTTTTCTTCAGGATCACCGGATACGGTACGGGCTTGTGAATCGGAACGGGCACGGGGATAGTTTTCTTCACAAACACCGGGTACGGTTTCGGGATGGCGACCGGTATATGCTCCTTGATGGTCGCTGTCACGATCGGTTTGGAGTAGTGCGCGTGGAAACCGTGCAACCCATCACCACCGTATCCGTAGCCACCGAAGCCCGCACCGTAACCAACGCCGTATCCCAATCCTCCGTAGCTTCCTCCGTAGCTTCCTCCATAGCCGCCACCATAGCCGCCGCCATAGCCGCCACCATAGCCGGCACCACCATATCCGTAGCCCCTGTAGCCACCGTACCCGGCACCGTACCCATCGTAACCGATGGCCGAACCGCCGTAGCCTAAGCCGGCACTCGATTTGTATCCAAGACCGGCCGAAAATCCAACTCCTCCCCCATAGCCGTGCCCGAAACCGAACGACAGGTGCCGCTTGGCGTTCTTCTTCTCACCGGCGGCGCCCTGCACACTGGCGGCGGCAACTCCTCCCGACGACGAAGGGCTCGGTTCTGCTACACTGCCCGGTACCACCGACGGTTGTCCTGCGACATTCTCCTCGCCCTGGATCGCGGTCGTGCAGCCGAGAACAAATAGTGCCCAAAAGATCTACAAGTACAGAATAAACACCAAATCAATCACACCGGAACTTCCATTTCACAGTCGCGCCATTACCCTCAGGTAGCTCATTTCGACCATTGTCAAACGCGTGCACCGTATCACCACTAAAGCAAAACCCTGCTGCTGCTCACCGCTCTTATCACCGGCTAAAGACGAACTGATGGCCAAACGTTGGTCTCTCGCCTACTTTATACATTCCAACGTACCGCGGCGCGTGTCCCCAGCATCACATCCGTCACATGAACCGACGTGCTTGCGGACTTCGCATGCCGAAGAGACGGCTAAGGCCGCAAGTTTGACGAGTTTTGACAGATTTGCATATAATTGCATCGATTTAATCGGCCCGGGGTGGTCGGGCTTGTGCCGTGCCTGTCAACGTTTGGGTCTGTCTAGCAGATCCGCAGACAAACTGCTTCCTCCGTGCAGTTCGGCCAGCTCTGTGCAATCTCCATCTCCACTTGCACTTTCTGTGCTTTTCCGTCTCCCTTTTGCAGCCACGTTTGGCGTCTTCGCGTGATTAGCGTTTGCGCTGGATCTGGACCGCGTGGCCGCGAGAGTACGCACTATTTACCCAGTAAGCTAGGCTGGAGCAGGTGCACCAACGCGGCTGCGTAACGTTGATGTTGGGGATTCCTGATGCCTGAGGGTGTTTTCGTCGTGTCTAGAGGGCGTGGATGTAATCGAGACTAGGCCATGGGGCTAGTGACTAAGGTGAAACGAACCAAATGAGTAATGCTCGCACGACCAACTTGCATAAATGTCTAGGCATTTTCATAAGCGCACAGCAGGAAGTAATGTTTGAGTAGCGCACCATTCAATCGACGCTTAATCATTCGTTTAAGACTAAGTTACAAAAGCGATTGATGAGTCGTACAAAAATCGCGCGTGTTTTTATTTACGTCCGATCAATCATGTACCATTTATCAAAAACATTCGCAAATACGTCTTGGTCATCAGAGTCTCGTAAGAAAACATCGATCGGGTGAGAAATGGTGGCAAATTAAAAAATTATAAAAACAAAAACAAAGGAAACCATGCACATTTGTGAGGTTAACTTTCAAAAAACCTAACCTCCACGGGACGTCATTCCTGCAGCAAACGCCGCGCATTGATTGCATAACTGATAAGCACACGACCTGGAACAGGATCGAAAGGAACAACGATATAAATGTGCTTCGTAAGTGGAGTAATAAATTAATTCATCTGGGGTACAATGCTAATTTTACGTTACGCGCGTGCGACACCAGACGACCGGGTGATAGTTAGATGAAAGTTGCCATACAGCGCCCGGACGGTAACGCCCGGAATATCATCACCCTTGTGGAAGGGAGAAATACGTTTGATTAGGACATGAAGGCAACACGTTCGGCTCAAGGAATGGAGTAGTTCATCAGGTGGTGTGGTCGAGAGTTAGCGCTTGTGCTTGTGCTCCATCATCAGTCGGTAAGTGCGAACGTGTATCATCGATCCGGTTTCGAATAAAGGCGTGGTAATATGTCAATTAAATAATTTAACGACGCTTACGATGATTTACACTGCAACCCGAGAGTTTCTCGGTTTTTGGTATTGTTATTTTTTTTTAAATTGTGCTCCTATTTTGACTATATTAGTGTTATCCGAACAATAAAGGCTCGAGCCGAAGATTTCAATTACTTTTACTTCTAATTTTACTAATTCTGTTCTTCTTTTTTTAATTTAACGACGCTTACCGATTTACACTACAGCCCGTGATCTCGGTATTTAATTTTATTTGTTTTTTTTTTTTTTTTAATTTTACTCCTATTTTGTCTTTATTTGTGTCATCCAAGCAATAAGTGTTTCGCCTCGAATATCTATTCTACTACCAATTCTATATAAACTATTATATGCTTCCCTTCCTTCTAAATAAAATGAAAATTTGTTTATATAAAATGAAAACTTGTATATAATAAAGTTCATTTAGCTTTTAGTTGCAATCGAAATGGGAAAAATGAAATGGGCCTAGAAAAGGTAAAAGAGTATACAGTAAGAAAGGTATATTCTAGCACCAATACTTCTAGCAGTAAAAACTTTAATAAGTTACTTAATCGTCATTATTTTCACTCTACAAACATATTGTTTTATTAACAAAAATGGAAAATTGTATTCTTGTGTGATGCATTGAATAACTCTGCTCAGTGCAACGTAAATACAACTGCAGATTGGGCCTTAAGACATTACTGTACTGACACAATTCGAAAATATAAAATCTCCAAAATGGTTTTACCAATACCACAAATAATCATATGCAATTATCAATTACTATTATGCCTAACGTGGTCTGATGTTGAGTTAACCACCTTCCTTACATTTTCTTCAATTGATACACTTCTGGCTTTCCAGAAATTAATGCGTCTTTTAAAAGTCCCAAAACGATAGTCAAGTTATTGAATACATATATATATCGCAGTGCCTTCCAAAGCTCTCGTTCTATCGTGAGTCGAAAGGGGTTATGCCCGAAAAGTGTTATTATGTTCAAATATTCAGTAACCTTTCGACTAGTGATCTCGAAGCATCGGACAGCAACGTTTCAGATGAGGCCAGAAGGCCCGGCTAAGAAAAACTAAAGGAGAGGTCAAATAATTGTATCCAAAAGAAAAGACGCTCTCCAGTCAAAGGTCTTCAGATTGAATCTGATTTATTGACAAAATTTTGCCTAACAGGTCGTTGTGGTGTGAAAATCAGGTGGTGTGAAAATTAGTGAAAATCAGTACATTAGTTTCCCATGTATCAATTGACGCTGTGTGTGGGTAGGTCATTCGTAGTGTAGGTCATTCTCATGGATTCTCATGGAAATTTTAATGATCTTTTTTGTTCTAAAGGCTCGCACCGTCTTGAAGGCATATATTTTTTTTGTCATTACTGTACCTCGCGGTAGGCGCACTTGTTTATGCTTCGGCTTTTCCTCTTAGGCTCATTCGTTTTCCATTTCACATGTTTCCTTACGCGTTTCGCTTAATGAAATGTTTCCCTATGATTGCGTTCTCGGTACTTATCCTTTCGTTTTTGTTAATAAATTGCGCTGTTGTGTGTAGCATTTCTTGAAGGATTTTTGGGTGCTTGGGTGGGTTAAGAGAGCTGTGCAATCGTATAGGGGAATCGTAAAAGCGTAATGCAGAATTTTGCAATCATATAGGAGAATGTTGCAAATTGCTAGGGGACCCGTGCAACCGTAGGAGAGAACTTTGCAAGTTGGCAGCTAAGGCAGCTTTTCCCATAAACGATTGCTAAGTACTGTTCACTATGCCTGGACGGTTTCCGCAGCAACTTGCAGCATTCTCCTATATAATTGCTGTATCTTTTTAATTAATTCAATCAGATTTTGTATTACACTTATGAAAATTACTTCAAATTAAACAACATACATTTAAATAATTCAAGTATTTTATAATTTTGAATTAATTTTATAATGCATATTGCTATCGCTAGCCGTCTCGAGTAATCGTTTGTTAGGGTCAAAATCTGATTATTATTAAACATAAGGGAATGTGTTCCAAAAAAAATCAAATGGCTTTATATAAAACCGTCACACATGAATAATTTTATTTCAGTAATGCGTATTATGAAATGTGAAAAAAAATCAATCATTCTCAAGTTCAAGAATACCCCATAGTGCAGAACGTCTGGTAGTGGTCGATGGTTTTCATCGATTAGAAAATCGAGTAAACTTATCGATATGTTGCAATATCGGAACGGCGTTTCAACCAAGGTAGATATACAGAATATCACCCCTAAACTTCAAAGTTAACTTTTTCTAAATCGCAACAATTTGTATGTAATGACCCAACCTTCGCATACACCCATTTTGGCTTGATTCATCATAGTTAGGGTGTGTTTACGTGATTTGGTTTGTTTTTTCCTACGTAATTTACGTTTATATTTTACGCCAGTGCAATTTTAACTCGATCAAATCATTTCATATCGACAGCAAAAAGCATCCACCACAATGGCCAAAAACACGTCTAGCTCTGCGTTCCGGAAGATCGATGTGGACCAGTACAATGAGGACAACTTCAAGGAAGATGACGCAGACCAGGCATCCAGTGGGATGATAGTACCGGATGAGGCAGAAATCAACTCCCTACTGAATCAATATCCTTTTCCAATTAAATTTAGCTACCTAATCGCCGTCAAACTGCTTCATTTTCTTGTACAGATTTTCCTTAACCCATGTTTATGTTTTTCCCTATCGCACGGGGCGCAATGTAGACGCGCTCAAAACCGTCCTCCAGAATGCACCACTGATGTGCAAAAACCAACAAGTTAAGGACAATGCACTAAGCCTGACGCTGCGCGTACTGCTATCGATCAAATCATCCCAAATCGATGCCGCCATCGAATCACTGGACGATCCGGAACTGTGCGATGTGTTGATGAAGTACATCTATCGCGGGTTCGAAATTCCCTCCGAAGGTTCCAGTGGCCATCTGCTGACCTGGCACGAGAAAGTATTCGCCAAGGGTGGCGTAGGAAGTATCGTTCGTGTGCTATCGGACAGTGCACGTGCTTAAACGATGGATTAGCTATCGCTGTATCGAGCTCCTATAGGAACGTGACTGTGAGCAACTGCTGCCGGCGTACCGTACCAGAACAAGTCATTTTGTATAATTTTGAACATTTCTTCCTTTAGCTAGCGCGGATTTAGTTATATCGTTGTCGCTGACATAGATATGCGAATCATTTTCTTTTACAAAGGATACTTTTGCCCAATCAGCCCAATCGATTGTGGTTTATTTAGAATTTGTTAAATAAATAGGTGATATGCTAACACGAACTGAAGAGGTCTGTCGACATATCGCATTACTCATGAGAAATACACAACTCATCCATTCCATCACTAACACTTACTAAGGGAGCTCCCAAAAGGTTATCAGGTAAAAGTCATATCACATCATTCCTTCATACAAACATTCCACAAAATAAATCCTCCATTCGCACAACGTGACGCTAACTGAAGCAGTTGTTTAAGTAAGCAAAGCAGGCTAATATTAGCATCATATATCATCGAACATAGACAACGGGAATAAACAACTTTTCCTAGGATTTAGTAGAAAACAAATTATTTAAATAATCAACATAATTGGTAAACAAAGTTACCATTCTGTTAAATTTTCACTATGGTTTAAAATATTAAATGTATTGATATATTTCGGATAACACACCAACAGATTAATTTTAGATTGAGATTAAACCAATTACTATTTACATTGGCTTAACTAGCCCATGTAGAGAAACCATCTTCAACTGAGGAATGAGGGAATCAAAATTAAACAAAACTATTCATGCCACTATATCGATTTCAAATAAGATAATAAATTTCTCAACATGTTCTCCTGTGTTAAGCGTAGTAGTAAAACTTTATTCTATTTGCTCAACTTTGTTCAACGCATCTTATATTTGACAACACCAGACAAGATTACCTATTAGCTAAAACACACCATTTATTTCGGATTCCGAACCAATCGCAGTTTTATAATACTCAATAACTGCACAATTTTCTTTCCAAGCTGAGTATGAGTTGAAGATAGGAAACAATCGTTTAACACAGCAAAACAACATGACGGAATATTGGTGGAGAAGGAAAGCTTCTAAAGTTTGTATTGTATTACTTCCGTTCGATCATTGCTTATGATAGAAGGACAACGTTGCTCACCACTGTCTATTCGGGGATTTGCTAACCATTCGCCGTGCAAACATCAAGAAATAAATACATCACTGACCATGTGGGAGGGCGCCTGTTGGCGTAAGGAAACATTAAATATGCAAATAAAAATGCAACTGCTGCTGTACGCGATTCAGTTTCGTTCACTGTCAATTTACTAGCTAGTATTTCTTGTATTTTCGCAGCGAGCAGCAAGCATTTGGAAGTACGAAAAAATGCTTTAAGATTGCAAAAAAAACACATGATGAAAAACATGATCTCGACAGCAAGTTTCGCAGGCTTCGGGCAAATATGTAATTTTGCTTTCCAAGGAAAGAGAGCCAAACAGAGAGCGCGGTGTTGGCGGAGTTATCAAAGTTTTCCAAAATAATAATGGAACCTGTAGAACATGCGTACGCGCACGTGCTTTAATCCGGATGGTTGGATTGGACTAGTAAAAGCATTGCCGATATATTTTCGAACGTTTGCCACATATTTCGTACTGCGTTCGCACTCCATTTTTCCAAGCTGTAATAATTCAAGGGAAGATTATAATATCGATACAGAGAGTGTGGGGGGAAAACGCAAGAAAAGGCCACAGTTATGGAATAACGGATTTTTATCGTCATGTGCCCGAACCAGTAACCAATTATTGGTAAAAACGTCAGTTTGTTTAAGTTATCAAGGAATTTTTCCCATTCAATTTTCTTCGATTTTTCGGCTGGCTCGAAACATCAATCCTTTCTATGCAGGGAAAAGTTGGATTAATTTATGGTGGTTGTAATTATTTTATAGTTTAACATTTCTTACGAATGAATCCTCCATTAAATGGGTTCTTCTAAAGGACTAACAAGCATTTCTCACGATCGTTAAGCAAAAAGCATTTTACTGTTTTTGTTTTACCCTCCATCAGTTCCATCCGTGCGTCGTCATATGACGTGAAGTAATGAGTTAAGGTGGTGTTTGCAATACGATTCCTAGTCAACTACAGGCTTGGCAATGCACTCCCTCTTTCCAGATGCCTCGATGAAGATGAGTGAACCAGTTCTAGAATGTATGCACATTTCTCCCGTTGCTTGCCACTGTAGCGTTGTTACCGTTTCCTTGCTACCATCTCACCTCCCAGCACGGGAAACCACGAACCCCGCCCACGACTATGGTCACTTTTACAGTTGTATTTGGTGTACGTACGTGTGTGTGTGTGTGCTAGGATAGATTAGTGTAGATGCGCTTACCACATGTGTGTCTCGCGGATCTCACTAATTATGTGATTGGCGCGAGTCAGTGCCTAAAAGCAGGATAAGAAAAAAAAACACATTAGAAACGTCGGTGTCGTTCGAATAAGGAATCTTACCTTCAGCATGTCGCTAGCCTCCTTGCGCCGAATGGAGATGTGGTCCGACTCGTTCAGCAGCTCGTTGGCCGAATCGGATTTGTACAGATGCGTCACCAGCTCCGACTGCAGGTTGTCCTTCACAAAGTTGACTAAGAAATGCATGATGGCCTTCGGTACGGAATCTTGAATCGATTTTCGCACGATGTAGAAGTATGACTTGATCAAGCGTTCTGTCAAATACAAAAAGGTAAACACTCAAAGGTCAGTGACGTGAGGCGGAAACATCGGAATGGATCGTAAAAGCGTAAGCTAAAAGCGGTATGTTGCACGTTAGTCCGTTTTGGGCATATGTTAACGGTTCTCTAATTACAGGGTTTCCCTGCCACTTACACTTTTTACCTCTAACATTGCACATTGGAAAATTGTAAAGGTAGTTGTATATTAAGGACATATCACGGAGTAATGCCGTGCTGCGAACCGCTTTTCAGGGGGTTTTCCAACGTCCTATCGTTGGCAGCTACTTGCTCCTCAAAATACATGCAGTTAGGCACTCAATTTAATAAAAACGGACTTCAGTATGTAAGTAAGTTTGGCAAACACGGACACGATAAAAATAAAACATAAGATGGAAGTAAATAATCATATTTAATGACTCCGATTTTTGCAACTAGGCCTGAAAAGCAATTCAAATGGTATTAGTAAACCAATAAAATATCTTAAAAACAACCCAAACTAATGTTTGTGACTAATATATCAAAAAAAACCTTCCTTGATAGCCAAATCTCATTGTCATTTGGAGGCATGAGTATCAACAGTACCGGAAACCCTGCAATCGGCTCCCCTCACCGTACATCATCACGGAATCGTTTCTCCAATGCATTAATGCATTCAACAAACTTTCAAACCACCTTTACGGTGCTTCACAAACACGCAACGGTAATGAGAATGCCACCTCCTGCCCTGCTTCCGAAGCTTGTCTAGTTACACCTTTCTGATCAGAGCGTAACGTAAAAACAATCATAAAATAGTCAAGGCGTGCCCTTGATATTGATTTTGTTTTTTTTTTTTGGTTAAATTATCAATAATCCCGTTTACTTTACTTACCGATCACATCACAATCCTTCTGCTCCTTGTCGGTTAGCTTGCGGGACGAATGGTTTATCGGCACGTCCGGCAGCAGGTTGACCGGTTTCGTTGGGCTCAACACACCGTGCGTCGGCGTGTTGCTGGCCGTACTGTTGCCACTCTCACTGCCCAGTCCCCCAATCATCGACTCCATGTTCGGCGGCAAAATGCTTCCCAACCAGCCGCCCGTTTGTTCCGAAACGTGGTTTTGCTGCTGTTGCTGCTGTTGCTGCTGCTGTTGGGCAGGGGCATCGTGGTTTAAGTTAAGCATGCCCGTCTTATCCACCAGCGCAAGCTGCCGATTCGAGCCCGGTCGCCTGCTGGGCGGATTGCCTGTCTGATGGTTGGCGATCGCCCATTGGTCCTGCGAATCGGTCTTGATGAGGCTCGGCACCAGCGCAGCGTCCTTGTGAAAGTCCGGATGCTTCGTGTTGATGTACGCCAGCTCGATCTGCACGAGATTCTCGACCATGCAGTTGGTCGTGGGTAACCGGCGGCGCAGCAGCTGTGTCACCACGTCCACAATCTTTTCGTGCAACTTCGGAAAGCGCAACATCTCCTGCTGCACCTCCGTGCCACAGTGCTGGATGATGCGTTGCATCTCTTCGTGTATCAGCTCGACGCAACGGAGCGACGGATCCTCGAGACGACGGATTTGACGCTTCACGAGAAGCTCGAAGCTTACCTCCGGCACGAACAGTGCGGGCCGCGGACCGGTCGCATTGCGTATCGCTGTCAGAATGTCCATCTTTGTCAGCCCCGTCAACGGGTGGATCGAGTCGAGCGTTTTGCCGAACGTTTCGTGGAAAATGTAGCAAATTCGAGCACCACCGCACAGCTCCGTCGTCTCGATGTTCCGGGACGTGCCCTCGATCGTGGAGCAGTAGGCCGACGCAAACTTGGTTATGATCTGCAGCAGGCACTGGCTCTTGTCGGTCACATCCTCACCGTACGAGTTCAGCAGCGACTGGAACTGCGAGGCCATCACGTTCACGCGCGTCTTCAGATCCGGCAGACAGTCCCGGATGTGGTGCATCAAGAGCCGGTTCAGTGTCTTCGCCAGGTAGGGCGTACCGTTGCGGGTGGCAAGCGTCGGATATTTACGCTGCAGATAGGCCGCCTCATCGCGCAGCTGATCTTCAATCGCTTTCTTATCCAGAATATCCTGCTGAGAGCGGTTCATCACACCGATAATACCGAGCTTCACGGGAATGATGCGTCCGCACAGAATATCGATCGCATCCGTTCCGGCGTCCATCAGATCGAGCTTCGTCAGCACCGCCAGCGTCCGCCGACCGTCCGGATCGACGTCCTTGGCCATTTTAAGCGCTTCACTCGTGGCCATATCCGTGTTGGCCGCCGTCACCGCCAGTATGATCGAGTTCGGGTTTTCAATGTACTTCAGTACCAGATCCTTGATCTGAGCCTCTATATCTTCCGGCTGATCACCCACCGGTACTTTTGTAATACCGGGCAAATCGACCAGCGTCAGGTTGACGACCTTCGTTGAGTAAATCTTCAGGTTGATCGGCTCCGGACAGATGCCCTTGTTTGCTCCAGCCATGCGATCTGTTTCGTTTTCAATTTCCTGACGGATTTCGTTAAAATCGGTGAAAACCTTGTTTTTGATGTGCAGGAAGCGGCCCCACTCCTCCACGGACACGGTGCCATGTTCGGCCGAACGGTGTTCACGGTCATCGAGCGGGGTGTAGACGAGCTGCAGCACCAGCGGGCGTCGCGTTACGATGCCGGTACCACGCGGAAGGAACGTCCGACCGACCAGACTCTCTATCACCGAACTTTTGCCAGAGCTCTGTTGGAACGGAAGGATGAAGGAGAACAAATAAAAATGGAAGCAACGTTAGCAATCCCAACGATTAATCATTGGTCAATAATAACGCTGTCGCGAACGGGGACCAGCGGCTACACAACAACCAAAACGCGAACAGTCCATATGTTGGTGGGTTACATAATTTCTCCAATTTTCAAATGATAAAAAATCGTCATTGCGAAAACAAGCTCCTGATAACGCGCATAAAATGTCCTTTTTCTTAACCCGTACTTACGACACGTACACGCACACACACACGCACTCACAGCGGTAATCAAGGATATTCGGCCTTACCTGACTCCCGAGCACGACGATCTGTGGCAATTGGATTGCATCCGATCCTACGGTGTTGAAAACATCCTGAAGCTTATTGACCACCGGAATTAGCGCTTCCATTCTATTTTTTGGGCCTGAGTAGTCTCAATATGTAAATCGTGTACCACTGCCGTATTCGCCGCTTTCACACACGAACAGCGCACTGCCTACGTTATGAAGTTGTTTGTTCGCACTGTAGTACTGTGAGGCCCCGTTTTTTCTGCGAAACGCAACCTATCACAACGCGAGATTACCAGGCAAACAAGTGCTCTTACTGTTCTCGCACGCACTTCTAAATTCCTACTTTCGCGTCGGATGAAAAAATACAGTTTGCTGTTTTTTTTTATCCGTTGCTTTAAAACATCCCTCCCGTCAAAAAAACTGTACAAATCTTGATACCGCCGACTCGGCCGCCGATCCTAAGTAATCTTCGGC
>KI915059.1:291124-444116 GCA_000473445.2 Anopheles farauti | reverse complement strand
TTTGTATAATTAATTTTTTCGTGAAAACGCTGTACAAACTCGTCCATAATTGGTGCACTTACCCTATGTACATTTTTATCCAAACACCGTGTTGTAATAGTTAAAAAATAAGTTGAAAAAGTAGAATATTTGAATTTTCAATTACGAACATCAATCATAAGATTTCTAAAATCTATAAAAATATATCTGTAAACAAGACTTGTAGTCTCACATTTCTATAAAATGGATTAATAGAGCTCGAACTAAGTTTATTTGTTAAGATGTCATATGTCGCAAATCGCTCCACCAACTGTCACCTGTACTAGTTATTTGACGAAGATGGTAGAAAAAATAAAAATCAAATGCTTCGGTACAATCGATGTGGAGGTTTTCCGGAAAGGTATTGATGGATTTACGAGTTATTTTAATTGAAATGTGATTAGTGATTGAAGATTTTTTTGCGTCTCCCGAGGTGAAATACAGAAAAATATACAACTTACTTTGAGTTAGATTCAATAAGTATTATGTCGTATTATGTGCGTCATAATATCAACTCTCTGTTTTTATCAGAATTTCCAAAAATACCGAATTTTTATGTGAGATAAATTTACATATTTAGCAGTTCTTGATATTGCCACGAAATTTCCCGTCAATCCTCCCATGAATAAATGAGGCATTTGTTAGGCATTTGTAATGTATTGAATGAACTAAAATATTATATTACAACGATTGCTCATTTGGTCACAACCGATCGTTGGAACAAAATTCAAGCTTGATTTCAAATATGATTTTTTACTTTTCTTTTCGGACGTCAAAAAACGTCAAAATGGAGTTTTTCTGTTATCTGATTTCTAAAGTGACTTTGCCTTGTACCGATTTTTTATTTTGACAGTTGATTTTTTTATGAGTGTAGAACCAAAGAGGTAGGAGCGAGGTCATATCGGTGTTGCGTCTTTGATTTAACGTCGTTGCAGTTTGTAATAGAGCGCATTTTGTAAAATGCAATCCATTCGTAAAACTACTGTATGGATCATTCCCAGTGGAATGAGGTAAGTTTGTGTACGCTGCATGAATTTAATTCCAAGCTTTCTTGCTAATAGTTAACCAAAGTGTTGCAACGGTTCGCTTCACGAACATCCAAATGTTCCAAATGTCGACATATCGCTTACCGAAAGTATCTTGCTTATCAATTCCGAATGTGGGCTTATCAAAATGCCGATAAAGTTATGATGCACGTATTTTCCTTTGCTTTCTGATAGAATTGCACGCATGAGCGCAGGTGAGATGGGCAGTGGTGCCGGTAAGGGAGGCGGCGGTGGTGGCTCGATTCGGGAAGCCGGTGGATCTTTTGGCAGAATGGAGGTAGCCCACGAAGAAGAGTACTTTTACAAGCAGGTAAAGGCAATTGAGTGAGACATGAAACAAATTTCGGCATTAATGCGTTAATTGCGACTAATTGCAGCGCCAAGAACAACTGGCTAAGCTGAAGAAGCAAGTCATCAACCACGAAGACTTTCACTCGGAATCAATCAAGCATCACGAAGAAGCCATCGCTCGCCACAAGAAAGCCATCGAGGAGCTGAAGAAGAAGTAAAAGGCGTTTTCATCGGAGGTCATACACATAAGAGAAGTGCGTCACATCCGATCGTGTATGTGTGTGTGTATGTGAGCAAATGTGCATTTGCGATCGGTTTCAAAGGGGGTGAATATCTTCAAAGTTTAGTTAGTTTCTCTCCTATTCTAACAATCACCCCTCAAGCATATGGGAGAGAGGTGTAGAGTTTTCGGGTATTATTAGAATAAATTAGAGCATTCAATACACATTTTAAACATCTCCTAAGTTTGTTGGTTAACATGATGTGACAAAAAGATCATTCACGGAAAGAACGATTTGATTATTGGATATTATAGGGCAGCAGCTGTTCCGGGTAAACTATTTTAACAGTGCAAAATTTAGCACATTGTTCCTATTTTCATACAAACGATGGTTTCTTGACATGAGCTGCAAATTGAAAATTGCGCCAGCTAAAATACGCCTGCCAGCATGCAACAAAAATGACGCAGTGTTCCGCTGCCGTTCCTGTTTACGTACGTTACGTCTAAAAATACTTTCGAGATGTATTTTAGGCGTTAATTCAAAATATTTACTTTTATCTTTATCGCTTATTGCTCAAACACGGGAAGGACCAGAATTGTGTTTTAACCTATGAAGGTTTCTCTTTGTAAAAGTTCTATGTGTATATTTGTGTGTTAAATGCTATGCTATGAGGTAAAACTACCGCTCTGTGCCCATTATCTGATTCAGTAGTACCCAAAACCGTTCAAGGTCGAGAGTTTGAATTTCCCAGCGTTTATGTTCATTGAATCTCCGCTCTCTATGCTCTCTCTCTTGAAACCTCATTATGCAACCTGATCGCAATCGTACTGTCCACAATTATACAGAATGGAAGAAAATTCATCAATCTGTGCGATTTAACAAACGGTCCATTAAAGTCGGCCCAAAGTGTCCTTTTTATAAAACCGGAATTGGAGTTGCAAACTGCAAAAGCAAACAAAAACAAAAAACGACGCAAAATTAAAAATTTGGTTTTTGTTTATGCTTGTTTAGTAAAAAAAGCATGAGTAAATTTCACCAAGAATCCAACTGATGCATGACCATATACAAAATTTCGTTCAAAGTTCAATATAAATAACCACTGTCATCATCAATTGTGAAAAAAATGATAACCATCAATTATTCCGCTAACGTCTTGATTGTTGAATTAAAGTGTGTAAAATTATTGCCAAATTATATAAAATCGCTTCCCCAAATAACTAAATTTGTCAATTGTGCTAACATGTACTTCTGGGTGGTGGAATTTTCCTATGCCGGTAGTGATTCGCAATCCCGTGTCGATTGTTCTATGTCTCTTATATACTGGTTACATAGATAAGAACCACAACAATGCATGTGCTCTTCTTTTCGGATCACAAGATAGTCTACTTTAACCACAAAGCACTGTTCGCCCCGGTCTTCCCACCCCGCCTAACCTTTAGCCTGTTGTCCTAACAGTGTCTATTGGCAGCTACACGTCTTAATGTAAAGAAACCTGGAGGATTTGTATTTGGAAGTAGAATAACTGGACTAGACAGCGTTTTAAATGGCGGCTCGCGGATCAGCTGGTAAGTGGATTCGCGAAGCTTAAAACCATTCTTCCGCTCAAATACAAATGATAGTTGAAGTCGGCATACGATTGATTCCGGTTTCTCGCCGACCCTAACAAATTGGTGTATATCTATCATATAAAAGGAAAATTATTTCTCCTTCAAAGGCGTTTCACCGGTGAGTTTAAATGAATTAACGAAACCCGCGAATGTGGTGAAAACATTTTCTTCTTCCAGCTAGGGGAAAGGAGGAAGAGACTAGCTGTGATCAATACGTTGATTAAAGTCGGCTTGTCCTTCGCTAACAAAGACGAAATAAATGCTTATATTGGGAGTATCTTTTAAGAACTTAACACCACGGACCCCAGATACAGCATACAAACACACCACACATTCACTAGCACACGCGGAATCCTCGATGACTGGGAGCTGAATCATGTTTGAGCGCAAGAAATCATACTGAGATCATCAATGCAACTAAATTGCCACAGTCACGGGTAGGAATACTCCACGTGAGTTTTAATTCCACGCGCTCGACATCATCAAACGCGTGATTGGGCTTGTGTTCAGTGAGGCTTTCCGCGGAGAGATTCCTCAAAGTTTCGTCGACTGAGCCTTGGGCATTCGTTCGCGGCGAGTTAGTGAGGCTTTTGAGACTGATCCTCCTCTAGAATTTCTTCATACATGGAGCCCTCTTTTCTCCCTTCCTTGTTCGGTGATCCGTTGGTCAGGGTGATCTCCTCTCCTGTACCTTTTGTCCAGCCACTCATCGCAAAACTAAAAGGCATAGGCTGTGATCGTGATGAGCTAGTAAACGCGTTTGCGGACGAGATTTCTTTAGTAAGCACCTCTCTAAAAAAATCGAACTGATGCGGAAAGCTTTCGATGCATTTGGCAAAGCATGGATGCAGTGGATGCCGAGTACTAGCTAGCACTGCCATGTCATCGAGGTGGCTTGAACCACAGCATATCCGAAATATTGATAATAGCTAGTGCTGCAGGAGCGGAGATATCTCGATTAAAAAATTGTTGTAATGTCGCCATCAGCCAGCTGCAGTTAGATTTTGAAAATAACTTCTCTTGCGCATCAATTAATTTGCAACTACGCACTGTACATGCCTCTTTACACGATTGATCACAATTCTTCATTGCTCATGAAGAGATATTGTGCTGAATTTGCGTTACGTCCTTAGAACAGCTGCTGAAAAAATATTTCAGTGCGTGATATTAATGATTTTAAATCTTAATGCCAACTATAGCATCTTCTTCGTTGGAAACAACGTTATTGTAATCGATATAGATGTACTTTCATATTGTCTGTTATAATTACTGTTTTACTTTTAAGTATTGTAAACTGTTGTGCCTTCGGCGTTTTTAGAAAATTTTCGTTTCGTTTTCCAAGCATGTCTAGATGGTTCTAAAAAAAAACTATTATTTTATATTTCGAGCGAAATATTATTCAAATTTAAATGAATTCAAATAAAAAAAGTGACATGTCCCATGAATTGAATCATATTCACTTCACGAATGGGGATTTCAATCCCATGTTTTAACATAAAATAAAGAAACGACTTTAAAAGAGCTTTAGATAGTTCGTTAAAAACCTTTACATATTTAGTTTAGGTTGTAATTTAAGATTTTATGTGTTTTGATTTTATGAACTTTAGTGTACTTTTTATTTCGAGTTCTTAATAATCTTTCAATTATCTCACGCATTGGTAAATAGAATTGTTTATAGCAATATATAACAACAATTTAGATAAAATTTTAGTAAACCGAATTGAGCTGAATAAGAAACAAAAAAAAATATAATACAAAACCTGGCTTTAACCAAACGAATTTGTGATACAAACTGTCCTCCATACTATATTTCCGGTTCCACAGAATGACTCCCTTACCGTTTTTCGCAATATCTTTCATTAACACTACTGCTCCATGTGAGACGATAATGGAGATTTCACAAGCAAAACGGCTCAATAGACATAGTGTTGAGCATTAATTCCACTCTTTTAAGAATTACTAGCTACCTGCATTTCTCATACAGTTCAACCAACACAAAAATGAACATAATGTATTCGTAGCGAAACAAACGTGAGAGTTCGCTAACTACCGGTTGCTCACGAATTAATTACAAACCAAACAATGTGACAGGCTACCCTTTGGGATTTCCGAAATGTACCGGGCCTTTAGCTGTGGGTCTGATAAGTATCTTATAACTGGCATTTCGTCGCAGTGAAATCGTCACATTCGAATGTCATGGAATTAATTAAACGGCTGGGTTTCCAAAAATCCTCCCCACTGTTTTATTCCCGCTGCTCGGTGTGATATTCGGTAATAGTTTAGTCATTTGTTTGAGTACAAACAACTTTTAACGTTATACTTGTGTTAGGGCAGGGTATACGTTTCTCTCGTTGTTCCTATTGCTCTCATTGATTTATCATATTTTTCTGTAGCTTAAATATCGTTTTTTTATTGAAATTATTACATAAAAAAGGAATATAATTGTTACCGGAGTCATTAAATAGGATAACTCGTGAAACTCAAACGTAAGAGTAAACCCATAAGAAGTATGAAACAATGCAAGAAATTCAAAAGAAACCAAAAAAACTGCCTAATCACCGTTCTTTAAGTAGAAATTAGAAGTAAAAAAGAAAACAAAATAAATATTTTTAAAATCTGAACATAAAAATTATATAGAACCAATGTCCATACACTCACAATAATATCGATCATCACCAATGGCAAAATGAGGATTTACACCTCAGGATAGTTTTACACCTTTTGCTTCTTTGAGCTCGATAACGGTCATATCGGTTTGCGCCTAATGTTGATATTTTCTCATCTGGTATCAATCAATCTAGATGTCTACCTATGTAATTTTTTGAATATCTTTTCTGAAATTTTGGCCAAACTGTACGTTAACGATGCGCAGCTCTTATGTATTTTTATGTTTCTTTTTCTAGATTTTAAAATCCGTAAAAAACGATACGCAAGGTAGGCTACATACTTAACAAGAAATAGGGTATCTCATTTCTAAATGTATTAGAAAATTGTAATAAAAAATGGCATCGTTTTCTACCGCCACGAAAATGGTTGATGATACCCGTTTACGCACAGGAAATTTACTGCTTCTTTTCTCTAGCTACAAGAAATGTACATATGCGGTGCGACATTATAGAATGCGAAAAATTCTCTCTTTCTATATCTTTATTTTCCGCTCTATGCAGTAGCCACAGCATCGCCTTGAACAAGACTATGATGAGGTTGACGAGGAATATGAAAAAAACGGGATAAACTTTATCTTACTTTCAGCCTTCCCGCCTTCCTGCTTCATGGTGTATCCATCGGCGGATGGCTAGTGGTCCTGATGGCCTTAGAACTACTGTTCCGGTTCTTATCCGGCGACAGGAGCATTTAAGCATGTGGGGAAATTATGTCAAGTATGTGATGGTATTTAAATAATGCCAGCACCCAGGCACCAGGGCTTGTCTTGTCGATATGTCGCAGTACCTTTCGAGGCAGTGGACATGGGCGTATGTGATGAGATTAAATCGATCTATCCATTTCCTTTTAGATATTTCTGCTAGAAAAAGGGGGACAATCGGAGGTATAGCAATGGAAAGTTCTGGTAAATGTGAAAACTTTTTATCAACATAAACTGAGGCTAAACCAAGTTCTAGTTCTTCTCAATACCTAGCACAACTCTCCATAAAGCCAAGTCTTTTCCTACCGACAACAAACGAAAATGAAATCAGTCTCACGAAATGGCCCATTTTCATCCACTTTGTCGATGTAAAACAAATTAAGTAATCGACCTAGCGCCACGTTAGCGTGGCGAGGGTTCGCCTGTCCGCCGGGTAGGACCGCACGTATCCCTCGGTTTTTTGGAGGGGTTTTAGACATCGATTGCATGCACAATCCACCCATGTGGCCTTGCCGTCGCTGGGTGTTGTACATTTGCAGCTCATAAGGGTGATAGTTTCTTTTTCTTTTTTCCATTTACAATCTCGCCTTCGCTTGGGGCTGCATTAATGCGAAAGAGAGCGAGATAAAATCCTTCACATTGCCGTATTCACGCAACGGCATACTCCTGTCTCCCTTCATATTCCACATTATCATCGTGGTCGGCGTAACGAAGAATCCCAGAAACTCTCCCGCTGGTCTGCAGCACGTGCCAACTTCATTCAACAATGTACAAATAGAGCCATCAGCTTTATGGGTGGTAAAACGTGACCAGGAATTCATCGTGGACGCGGCCAGTGTGTAGCCGGACAGACTGAAGGATGAACTTGACTGACCAATGCGTATATGAAGAGCAATCGGAGTGTTTCACGGTAACAATCAATCGATCCTGTGCGGGTTGGAAAGAATCGAATACAATGTAAATATTAGAATGCAATTAAGGCAACACTTTAGAGCCGTGCGCGTGTCCTTTATTAATTAAACTACAGATCCTAATCCTAAAAGGATATTAGAGTTATAAGTGAGACGACTTCTGCCGTTCGAGCAAGCACTTTTAGTCTAGAAGATAAATATCGCTATCGAATAGCTGATCCTTCCCCAGTTAGCGATTCTTTCGACACCCGGTGCAACATGTCGTTGCATGTCTGGTCGGCTATTCGTCCGTTTGTCTGTATGAAGGAAACCCAAATTTAATGGATGGTTTGTACAGCACACGAATCATAACTAAAAAAATGTCCGAAAAAACCCTCTCGAATGTGATTAAATTGACGGATGGCACCTCCCTTGCGAATGTAAATTTTCCAGACAAACAGTCGTAAACCGTCCCGAACGGGGCGCACCCGTGCAATAAACACACCAACACATAGATTCTGGGGTATTACGTCATAATTGTCCTAAAATACGCCGTGACCCCTATAATTTAACTCACGTACGGTAACGAGGATCCTTTTGCTACCCACTGTTTTGTTATCTTCCGTGATTCCCCATCGATAAGGAAAAGCATTACGCCACATTTGTTGTTATCAGTAACCCTTGCGCCCTTTGATTCTTTTAAAAGTTATGCTTTCCCGTTAATGCTATTGTGTGTTTGTTTATTTTGTAAAATAAAAATACTTTTTTTTACTGAAAAACTTCACTTAAAGTGACCTGCTGTGAGTGGAAACCTTTATGTATTTTTTCTAATCGTAGCACCCAAAGCTACAGGTAGGCACGCTTTCCCTCGTTGATCAGGAAAAAGCGCAGGAAAGAAAAAAATGAAGAGCACAAGAATAAATCTGGCACTATTTCGACGCGTGACCTAATTCGGTGCAACACGAGCCGGGCCAAAATGAGAAGGAAAAAATATATCCTTTATAAAATCACCCTCTTCACCGTCGTGCAGGAATGCCCATTGGGAAGGGTGGGAGAGGCATTTTTTTTCTTATAGTTTCCCTCTCCTATCGAAGGGCCGGTTGATTACCGTGATAGGATTTATGGGACGCACATTCGCATCCATACACATACGCTGTTGAATATCAATTTGATAAATAGGCACGAACACACGCACTCTAAAAGCCCCATGTTCTGGACTGGTCCTAATCAAACCGACCTAACTACTCTACCTACCACGCTTAAACCACGGCCGAGCTGATCAATTGGCAAAAGGGTGACTAGGAAGTTCGAGAAAACCCCAATCATCAAGTAATACGATCCTGATTGTAATTTAATCGTAAATTTATTTCAATCGACAGAGTATGCTCAAGTTTCGCGCGTCTTTGCCAACGCTGTCCGGGAAAAGGGGTGATTTGTTCAATTATTTTTCTTTTTTGTACATTTTGCTTGCACGTTGCTGGTCGATGAAACGCACCGTTTATTAAAAACCCGCCCCACGGGATATTCTATCAGTGGGAGTTAGCTGAATGGATGGGCAAATCCTATAGGCCAATGGTTTCTGCTTTCGTTCTCTTACTTTCTGCTTCTTTTTCCTCCAATTAAGTCCACGCCTCGTGTGCCTTGGTGAGGGCGAAAAAGCACAAGGGCCCGTAGTCCTTAGAGGCCGGGCAGTGTTTTTCGTCGCTTCGGCTAGACTGTGCCTGATAAATGGCTGATACGGGCAGAAGCGTTTGCATCGGAAGTTCAATGACCGGCGCTTCTGATAAACGCGGTCGCGGTTCAAAGGATCCGGTTTGGCTCAGGAGGCATCAGTCGATGCGCGATACAGTTTAAGAACTTTACCGGGTCAGACTGGGCCGGTGGGAATGGTACTGTTTGCTCATTGTCCGTGATCCCATGCGACTTGACTTCGAGCCGGATCGAGAGCTCTACGATGCCGGAGAGGGTAGGGAATGTGAGCATACATCCTGGGCAGACTGGCAGGATGCCGTCTTGAACGGGAAATGGCAATTCATTGCATGGGGCAGAAAAAAGGGCCACGAAGGTGCCAAAGGATGACCGCGAACTCTGTCGCGCTACGATGGCTGTCGATGATGGATGATGCAGCAGCGGACGTAATTTCTGTCTGCTTCCTTTTCCACCAGTGGAGGCTTGAACACCGCTGGCGTGAAGTATCTGGTGTTGAGGACTATGGGAGTAATTGATATTATATTGAAATGAAAAATGAATGATATTAGCAAAATGAATAAAATCGCAAACGGCGTAAAAAAGCCGTTGGTTGTGGATGCGAATCTCTACTGGACAGTGTCCTCGTGCGCAGATCTGATTTTCGGCTAAATCTATGGGTATAAGGGTGATTTTACAACTTAAGAAAATTCTAAACAAAATATAGGAAATTTGATGAAATGTTTGATGGAAATTACATTCGACCGCTGTTCTTCGCCTATCGATTTAACAATAAATATCATTAATTAAGAGGAAATGAAATAAATAAAACAAGGGATTTAAAATGTCAAATTCGTAAAATTTGCTGTACAACAATTACACTTTGTACAACGTTGAAGGGGAGAACAAAAGAGATATAGATGTAGGAACTACAAAACTTTAAAGATTTTAAATCTTTTTTACTTTTAAGATTTAAAAACTGCTAAGAGGCTGGAATAAATGTTTTTGTGTTTTTTTATGATACAAACCTTCTAATGAAAGTATTTTCGTTAAGTAGATAAGTATAAATTAGATACAAATTGATGCGCAAAAAAAAAGTTTCCGGACGATATCTATACCCTCTCCAAGCTAATTAAACAAGATAAGCTATTTCAAATGCGTAAAAGTGTAGCATTCATAAGAGTGAATTATGACCACCTAACGTAACCTACAGTGCAAGTTTCAATCCAAACCACGGGACATAAGCAGGTTCCAGCATTATTTCGACGTTTTCACTGTATTCCATATAGTTTTTATTCCTTCTGACTCTGCTTTCCACGAGCGTATCGTATGCACTAGCCTTTTAATCTCATTCCACCGGCAATAACTCGGTTGCAATTATAAACTGCTCGAACCGCTGCCACCACCGGTTCTTTCACCGGAGCTCTCTTTCGTCAGCTGTCGATGCTGTCGGTCCATGTGCTTCCGCCGGCTCTATGCTCTAGCTGTTTTCTATTGCCCGCTATGAGTGAATACATTCCGTTCTATGGGACGAAGCCATTTGCGCCCACAATTATGCCACAAACCTTCTGCTCTGTACGTCCTGCTTGGTTTGGTGTACTGTGCTTGTATACGCCCCGTCATTTTCTATTTGGCGTTTTTTTTATCGTAGATTTGTTTGAACTAGACTTGATGGTAGGACGCTTGCTGAGGTAGCTTATTGGTTTTTCTGCGTTTCGATTCGCGGTCCTCGTACCTGACCAGCATTAGGCCACACATTTTACCCAACCAGTGTCCAGCCATCCGGTTCTTTACGAACGCATCCTGTCCTGTGTGATCTGTCCGTCCATTGTTTACGGCGTCCATCAGTACGTCAGCATCAAACCATAATGGCAGTAGCTTCACTTAACGTTTCCACCGTAGCAAGCCACGGGACATCCTTTGCTATTGCCAACGCAACTGAATAAAAAGTTTGCACGTCTATTGCGACGGTGATGGAGCAAATATCCTAGCAAACACCTTACGGCAGGCCAGGATGCTGGTTGTGGCTTCGTCCTTTTTGTCTCCCAACAGCGTACCGCTGCAATAGAAAGGCTGATGATATCCGGTGGCAAATTCTAACCGCCAGAAACGTACCGTGCATAATTATGGATATGAATATTAAATATGAGAATTGTTGGCATTTCTCGGAGTATTCTTCTGCGCTCTCCTTGTGGTACATGCGTGCTTCGTAATGCCATTCCATTTGGTTGTGGTTCGGTTGACGGTAGGTTCCGAGGCACGCAGGAATTTCCTCAGTACCACGCGCAAACCAACGTGGCTCGCAAACTAGATATGAGGTTCGTGATAAGAAATGAAAACGGAAAATAGCAGAAAATCGCTTTAAACAATCAGCTGAACCTATGGAAGCTTAACTCAGTCGCATGAGTTTCCACGTAGATCAGGATAGTAGGACGCTAAGAAACGAAAGGTACGAAAATATCGAAATATCTTGGACTGAGTTGCATTCCAACCAATGTACGCCGGTCGAATGATTGATAACGGATGACCGACCTTTTATGAACATTCTGCTGATGTATGGCATTAGCATAATTCTTCATCTTCGCCATTTTCTGAGTAGAGAAATAGGGCCTGCATCGTGATGAAGGTAATGGACAATTTGTGTGTGTGTGACGCCTACATTATTCGTTTTGGCGTAGTTGGGGTTTGATGGTGCATGTTGGCTTAAGGTAAGCTTATTTATTGTACGAGGAATAAAGGATTAGGATTACTACATGTATACTTAGAATTGCACGGTATCTGGAAAAACGTCGAACAGCAGGTGACGCCTACGCCTTCTTTATCCCTTTTGAAATACTGCATTCAACTGTATTACAATCAATAAAATACGTTAAAATACAATTTATTACTTACGTTAATATTTAGAACAACAAAAACTTGTTCATGTTTGTGACCTTGAAAATATCATTACCACTATATCAGAACCACTCTCATTTAAAACCGAGGAACATAAAACTAGGCCAAATCGAGAAGATTCCAAACTTCTCATCAATTGAAGGGGGACTTTGTTCAACGTGACGCTCAAAGTGCTCCACAGCTTGAAATGCAATTGAATTCCTCCGATAGCCCGATTGCTTCGATTGCTCCGTAAAAATGTTTACCAGCTTCTGGGTACTTAAAGAGGTTTTACTACGTCCGGTTGCGATTCGAGTGAATAGACTTCCTTCCGGGCTGCCATTTTCATAAAAAAGGCGACCAGATAGTGAAGAAGCGCCGTAAATCTCTTTGTTGTTGGGTACTTACTTCAATAAGTTTCATTCCAAAAGGATAGCCCTTTACGGTTGGTACTTGAGAACAACCTTGCGTTCTTGCAGACCATGGGTCAATTGTGTTCGAAAAGATTCGATCCAAAGAATAATGACTCCCCGCAACGGAAGAGTACCCCATGATACATTTTCTTTCGCTTTCAAACAAACAAGAAACTCCCCAAACTGGGAAAGCACGACCAATTGAAATGCTTAATGGTGCGATGGTAATTATTTACAACAAACAATCATGGGCTGGCGTTCGGTTCGTGGTATGTAGCTTCTTCACAGCACATAGGGATAGTACGGAGCGTACGGCGAGGCGGTGTACGCGGCGGCCAGAGGAGCACTGTAGGCAGCGGTCAGTGGCGCACTGTAGGCAGCAGCAACTGGGGCAGCAGTGTAGGCAGCAGCCACTGGCGAGGTATAGGCAGTGTATGCAGCAGCAACTGGAGCCGTGTAGGCAGCGGCCACCGGGGCAGTGTAAGCGGCAGACACGACTGGCGCGGTGTACGCAGCGGCCACTCCGTTGTAGTTCCTGGCAATAACCTGCGAACTCTGGGCGGTCACGACAGCCGGAGCGGCCACAACAGCAGCAGTCAGTGGTTTACCTGCAGCGCAGGCAACGGCAACAGCAACGAAGATGATCACTTTGGCGAACATGTTGGATTGGTTTTTGGTTGCTTGTTTGTTGCAAGGGTTGAAGCTGAGAAACTTTGCTGATCGTTTGCTGGATGCGAACTGTGCCGTTTGTGTCCTCAGATAGCCATATTTATACTCAAATAATTGCCACCAAAAAATCCTATCGCTCGAAACATCGCCGCCGATGGTGAGGGAAGTGACCATGCCATACTCGTCTATCACATGTATCGCGGTCGTTGAACGTCATTGAGGAGGTACTCGGTTTACTTAATTTAACATTCCAACCTGATCACGTCGCGTCACACTGATCGGTCGGCGGACGTGCTATGATGGCGGTCAGGTCGGAGGACATTAAGCTACATATAACAGTATAATATTCTTACGCATGTCGATGTTACTTAACATTTCGAAACTATGGAATTGGGTAATGTCACTGTCACTCACATTTCGAACAAACTAGGTCTGCTACTGTAAAGTTATTTCTACATACTAGTAAATAACTATAAATAAATAAACAGATAGTAGTAATGCGTGTGATGCTAAAAAGTCTAGGAATCTTCTAATCGTAGCGTCTATAATCGCAATTGCTTTAAAAAGAATGGCTACGGTACAGCCATAATTTAATAATAAGTTTATGATAACAAAGGAAAAAATACAACTCGTTCTACACGAAGTTTCGTTCAAACAAATAAAATTCTTCTTCTTTTTATTAAGTGCAGCGAGAATTAGGAAACATGAGATCTACTCAAACCCCATTCAAAATAATCTCTCTTAACGGTTTTTGTTTGTCGCTTAGTGAATTTAATAAGATAAACAATTGAATAATAACATTAATATTTTAATTTCTTAATAATTTCTTTACAAAAAAATAACTTCAATATCGTCGTTTACAAACTGTGCAAATAGCATTAATAATTACTATCGAGTTTTTCTATACCTTCATTTTCATATCAATCAAATTCCATGTTTTAAAATATAATTTGGAAAAAAGAATGTACTGCTTAGGTACGTGGTACTTATTGAGTACCACGTGAGACGGCGAAAGCGCCGCCGATCTTTCACACGACAATATCGGTACCATGATTTCATACGGTACGTCTTCCCCTATAGCGAGGAGCGACTAACCTGCTATGGTGGTAAAGACAGTCTAGTAAGCCGGTAAAACGGCAGACATGACTTCGGTCGTTACGCCAAACTGAAGAAGTACCACGTCAGTCCGATCAATTTTCGTTACCAAAATTCTTACAGATAACAGTGGCGCCAGATGGGCAAATAAACACGCAAGCTGACGATGGCTAAGACGAGATGGATCTGTAATTCCAAACGGACAGAAATGAAACGATTAGTAATTGTGGACAGTCGAAAGTTATACATATGTGTCTGTTCATTCTGATAGCGGAGATGACGGTACAAGCTTGCCATAGAATGCTATAGCGGTTGGAGTAGTAGAAAGAATAACCTGAATGCAAAGACCTACGTGGATCAATGGATGTCCGCTAACTACTTTATGCCACTCGGTTGTTGCCGTGTGTACGTCAGCCACCTTCTCGAGCAGGAAAGATTTACCATACCAATGGTATACATGACTAGATGGTACGGTAATGCTGCTCGCTGTCTAAAAGATCCGGGATAGCACCGGATACAAATTTATCGAAATCCTCTACCATCAGCGAGTTGTCACCTGCACGCCAAATACTCCTGGGTATACTGATAGATCTCCAATATTGCTTTCAGCTTTAGGTGGAACATACTGTCGGTCAGATCCAGTCGTTCAGAATCGTGATGTCCTGGTAGCAGATTGTTCATAAATTCCGGCCACTTTTCGGGTTTTGCATCCTGATGCTGGACCCGCATGTAACGATCACTAATTACGATGGACAGTGCCAACATTAATCGTGCCCACGGTTGCTGAAGTGTGTTTCTGTGTCGTGCATGTTATGTCGTAGCCGGGCCTATGGATGGTATAGCGGCCACAGTTGGTTAAAGGGGAATGCCAGCATCTTCAGCACCAGCAAGGTTCATCACATCTACTGTAATGCAATTGAAATAAAACGTTCTCACACCGCCAAATGCGATGCCCAGCATAATCCCTTGGCGTGATTTGGTGTAATTACGAACCTGCCCGTTCCGTATTCACCTAAGCTTCGTCACCATTATTGCCATCTTGAAGATCTTTGAGATCTGATCTGTGGTAGCTCCTTCGAGCCTGTTTAGGCGTCCCGTAGTTACAACCAACTTCACAGTACGAAAGTAGAAGTGAGTATTGTAGAGTATCATATAGTCGACTAGCATAATGCTACAACATCAACACACATGCATATCGTCAACCTCATCATCTACCAGCGTTGATCAATTCCTAATACACAAGAGTTGATCCGAACAACCAATATACCTTGCATGGATATACACGCATACGCACGCGCTAGTAGTGCCTCCATTGGATTGTACTAAATTAACTCACGTTGCATCTTGGCCACAATTCGACGATCCAGGCTTTCGCTAAACCGTTCGCTTCGTTCGTTCCGCCGTTGCGATGGCAAAGGGTGACCTGTAAAGGGTGCTGCTGTATTTGAAGGTTCCATCGCATGCAACGCTTTCATCCTGTCGCACCGATTAAGATCTCTGTAAAATGGACAAGGTGTTCGTGGTGGTAGTACATGTACCTCGAATCAATTGTAGTGTTCATGATTACCCTATACCGCTCTCAGCGAAATGTAGCGCTAGGTAAGCTGAGTGATCGGTTGAGCGATTCCTTCCTTTTACACGTTTGGAATCTGATATGGAGGCCCTTCAATGGTGGGGGCAGGATAAGTCACAGTTGAACCGACAGATAATTTCTGTACTGAAACGTGTTACGCATAATGTTTTGTTCAGGAATCTACCTTACGTTCTCGGGCATGTCTCCGTAATTGCTCTTCCAGTGTTACTCCCGATGCAGCTGACCTGCTTGATGCTGCTACTATTGTTGATATTGTTATGATCGTCGGAGTCATAAAATCTGCCATTACAGCTTCATGCAGAGTTAGTCATGCAATTGTTTTGTCGTTGTATAATGTGAATCAATCCTTGGCGTCATTTATTTTATGAAATTAAACGGGGTTAGAACTGGAGTGAAATTAGAACAATTCATGATACATGAACTGAACATAAATTGATTGAATTTTTCTTCGGTTTAATGCTATTTCACGTTATTTTTTAAACACGATACGATGTATGGCTAGCAAATGAATGTATACAATCAAGCACTTTATATGGTAAAACACATTAAGTTTAGCAATCCAATTTATTTTCACGCCCTCTGTTCGCTACCAGCTTGCGGTATAGTATATGCGAACATTTTAAAAACATATGCAGCGAAGCTACACGTGCTGGGAAAAGCAGCAGTAAATAGACAAGACCTAAAATCTTCGTGTCTATTTTTTGCTGCTTTTCCTGTTGTGTGTAGCTTTGTTGTATCTTTTGCTAGCAAACACAGAAAAATTAGTAATACTAAATACAACCACGTACTGCATGTTAATCTGGTGCAAGTAAACCTAGACAATGCTAATGTTACGATTATGTTGGAGTCGTTAGAAAAGCATAGTTTTTACTACTGTATTTAAAATGCTAAGCTATGCGAAATTCGCACAATGTAATGAATACACAGTTTCAACATTTTTATACCACAAATAATATGAACCGATCACCACACTGCAGCAAACACTACCACAAACGATCCTTGTAGATCAAGGAAATAGAACGGATACGTAAGGAAAGAAAAAGAAAGGTACACGTTTTGTCAAAGCGAAAATGAAAACACAAACAGGTAGCAAATCTAGCTAGCAAGAGAAAGAGAAAGAATATCTCTCCGCGAACACCGATACTTCTCAACAAAACCCCGTGCGCGGTGGGAAGAGTGAAACAGACGTTCTATGAGCAAGCGAAATAAAAACTCACGCGGAGAGCAAACCTGCTGCCCGCGCGTACACAGAGAATTGCACACAAACTCCCGCTCAACGATACTTTTCTCTCGCCTTCGCCGTCCGCATGGCTGTTGGTTAATATTTTCATCCAATACACTTACACACGCACAGAGTGGTTTTATCACTGACAGCAAGCGGATGTTATCGAAACGCTCTTGGCAGGATTCGCGCGAGGTTGTTTTCCGAGAATACGAACTCTTCATTTCTGTGCTCGGTGCGTTGTGGGAATGGTCGTAGCCACGGAAAATGTGTGGAATAAAATAAGGTAAAGTTTGGTGCGATCATCGTGGTGCTTTATTGTGTAGTGCGGAAAAAGCGCAACGTGTATTTCCGTTGCTCAACGCAAGCTCCAGTTTCTATGCAATTGGCAACGATGTAAACGGAGCCAAGTGGGCAGTTGCGGATTTGAAAAAAAACACCGCCATCTGTGTAGTTCGTGTTAGTAAAGTGTGTTGTGTTTTGCTTGATTGTGGGTCCAGAAGGATAATTTTGTTCACTCTGGACTCCCGTTTGTGAATTTTAATGGCGCACTAGGTTTGTGCGAAAAGCGTGTGCTGTTACATTAATTTTGTACCCATTAGGTATCTGCTATAGAAAGAACGACTCCTCACCATTTTGCGTGCTGTATATCCGTCCGTCCTCTAAAAAAAAACACAGTGAGAGGGTAGAATAAAAAGGGAAGCAGAAGAAGCGTCGTCGCATCCAAAATTTACAAAACGTCCGTCGCGCGTGTGTGGTAATAGCTGACGACACTCAAGAAGCAGAAGACGTGTGCGGAAATCGTTACCCTAAAATAGAAAAAAAAACCCCAGTGCCAGCGTTAGTCAATCCGAAACGCGTGTGCGGAAGGATATCCTTCCAAGGCACAAGGCGCTGCGGCGGGCAGAGGTAGTAAGGTTATTTTGTTGAATGAAATTGAAGCTAGTGGCGAAGGATATACTGCCGGCTAAGGATTGATACAATTTCATTGAGTGATTGAATGAACATACACAGCTCGTTAGTGTCAAGTTCTAGGTAAGTAAAGAACGGAAGTGTATCGTACATTATTGGTTTTATTTTGTTGTGAAGCCTTCTGAGATTTCCGGTTGGAATGTACTATTTTAAAGAAGCAATATTCCTAATGCTCATGTCGTTGTTGTCTGTAGAGTACTCTACTATAGTGTTAGAGTTTCTCGCATCTTCAAAATGAAATACAAGGTGGAACATTTTCTGTGCCGAAATCACTGTTCTAATCCATTGTTTGATTGTTGTACGAGATAACGTTGCGGACCATATCACCAACCGCAAAGAGTTTCGATGACGTACTTCGTCACGTTTGCTTGCTTCGTCACTTTTGTTGCTTCGTCGGATTTGCTTTTTGAAGCTCGTCAGGGCAAAGGTCAATATCGCCTGTATTTTTTTTTATCATTCCACCTCCGGCTTCCATTAACCTGTACTTAACGGCATGTTCTTATCTATAGAAAAGAGTTCGCACTTTCGTGGGCGATTTGCCGAAGGTAAGAAAGGGACGCCTGTAGAACCACGGGTACCTATACATGCACGCATAAATTGAGAATAGATAACAACAAAAGCAGGTTTAGTTTTGTTTTCGGTCGGCTCGTCATTCTGACGTCACTAATTAATGAGCCAGTCGAGCCCATGTGTTGTATTGGGCGCTGCTACTGCTTGTTGGGGTAAAAATTTTCTTTTCCCTTTTATCGCACGATTCTCACACGTCCTTGGCCTCGGTTGGTGGTTGTGTGGAACTTTCTTACCGGGAGGTTAAGCTTATCTTGCCCCTGACGTACGCACGGCCCGCCCACCGATGGGAGGAAGTGGTGCTGTTCGTCAGCTGGACGATTAGTTTACACTCTGTGATGGTAAACCGATAACACACGTTGACCGTATGTACAAAGTTCATCATATGTAGTGTCTCATAGCGCGTGATTCATGTTCATTGACCATATTTAGGACTAGAATCGCATATTGTCGAAGGAGTAACCTGACTCCATCGAAACCACATGGCTTTCCGTAGGTTTTATCATGTCATATATTCAGTTTTCGTCCACGCTTTGTAAAACCACTTATTATTTGTTGTTAATATTATCATGTCTCCTCGTTTAGTATTTTTCCCAGTATGCATCTTTTCGTGAAATACTTTGTTTGAGAATAATTCACGCTTTAATCATAACTAAAGATAATTCGTTCAGTTTTACATTATTACTAATTCGTTGGAAAATTACACGAAAGAATAAATTCAGTACACATTTTTAAATTATTTCATGTATACATGTAATTTCAGTTCTTTTGTTGATGCTTGTGATTCTCAGTTTAAATTTACTGCTTCCTAAATTTGACATCGATTATATTTAGTAGAAAGAACCAGCACGGTTTCCTTCCACTTTAAAATTCCCCGTGGCAACATTTCAATAGAAATCTATACAAAGGAGTACGAACGTTTTTTTTTCAACACTTACGAAACCTTGCTATTCATCTTTTTTGACATAAAAGCACGTTCATAATCCTGTGTACATTTTTTCATATAAAAAAGTTCTTTTGTGCGATGTGGTCGACATGTTTATTCATCATATTTCTTCGACATTTTTTAAACATTGCAATTTTCAATAGTAAACTACACATATAGTGTTGTAAATAATCATTATTAGGTTACCGAACAAAATTAAACTATATCGATCCATATATAAATTTTTAATGTTCCTTTAAAAGCTTTTCCTTACAATGTTGTGAGAGTAGAAACGTTGGGCCTTACTTTAGCTATTTGGCGAATAATATGATAAAGTGCGTTTTGTGAGTTATTTGGAAAAATCACATGTATAGGACATTTGAATGTTTGAATACTTGATGTTGAATCAGGTGAACAAATAATCAACGATAATGACGAGACAATTAGCTAGAAATCTATATCTTAACTGCCGGTTAGAAAGTCATTTTACGACGAGATTATTTCACTTCCCATAAAATTTCAAACAGTAATATACCTGTCTACTGACATCTGGCATCTGACTCCCACTCCACAAATAAATGCAGGAATGTCATAATTCCTAATAAAATTACGACATTGGTGGTGATGATAACGACAGCGCTCTTGAAACTGATGCTGGAAAGTTACGCACTCATTCATTCAGCTTTAAATTGCCTGCTAACTGTGCAAATAGCATCGAATAAATTTAACAAACACCAAATCTCCGCTTATCATTGCAGGTCCGTAGGCAACGGAGGCAACGGAGGCAGCAGCACATCGTCATCATCATCATCGATACGTCGAAAGCTTCATCAACAAACAGTAACGCTGCGAACTGTGAGGCGCCAGTTGGTTGAGTTATCTCGCCCGAACGAACCGAAGAAGTCGTCAAAGACTGTTCCAGACAAACAAGAGAAGCAGCGGACGAAAGCAACAGGCGGAAACGCAGAAACAACGAACGTTCTACGTAACGCGGGAGTGAGACGATCTGTCAGTTTGAATGGTTTTTAAATTGGACAGACTCGGACTGAGCATAAGAGAGCTGATGAGTGGCAAAAGTCACCGAGATTTAATCGTGTAGCTCATTCGATATTTGTAGGTTTGTACAAGTGATCGAATTGAGGTGTGCTGAAGTCAAATACAGGGACGTTTTCACGTATGAATGAAGGTTATCTAAGATTGTTGACGTAGATTATAGTATCCTTGAAGATAAGTATTGATCTATCGCTTTCTCTTGGTGGTGCTGACGAGAACCAAACGGCGAATGAAACATTGATCTAGTCAATAACACCCAGCGTCCATCATCTTTCCGTGTCGTGTAGAGTTAAGGGCTACAAAGATATCACTTCGTAGTGGTCTATCCGACAGCTCCTTTCCAAGCAAATGCATCGTAAAAGTATGACGTGTGCTGTACGACAGTAATTGCTCGATGATTTCCTGTTCCAGAACGTACTTCCATGCGATGTCATGCGGCAGTGCGTACACTCGCCTTGAAACAGAGCGGAAGTCCGGAAGAGTTTCTTGAATGTAGACGCTATCATCTTCTCCAACATATAAAACATACCAATCCCGCTGGCACAACACATACGCCTTACCTCCCGGTGGTCCCAGGACGATAGAACGAGCGACTTAAGGAGTCGACCTACACACTCGAATGAACAAATTTGCCAGTGGAAGGCAATAACACTCATAAACACATCCTGTATCTCCTGTCGTCATCATTATCGTTATGATGCCAGGACATTTAATCATCGGTGGAACTCGTGAAAAAGAGAAGGGTCACGATGTCAGCTGGCGGAGACAATCGTCGTCAGCTCAGCGGCTTTTTCGAAGACGACATCAACTACTGATGAGAGATTCTTGGATGAGGATGCTATTATCGGCCTCGGTGCTGGCCACCGTCCTTTGTGGTTGTTCTTGGTTGTTGCCAACGACGTCTGGTGAGTATTGACAGTTTTATTTTAAAGAAATGTTTTATTTACATACATTTAGATGGTTTACACACACAGTTGATACTCTATTTGCTCGAAACATGAGTTTCATTCTTTTCCGGTTTTTCATGAGCTTATCAGCACCATAATACCTGATAATTTAAGGACAGGAGACGATTTCTTAAAAATCATTTCATGTGTAAACCTCTTTTGTTAATTTTTAACTAAAACCCGCAAGTTTTTTGAGTACTAAAATAACAAAAGCAAACTTGGCCTGTATTGTACAAAACATTCTATTCGATATATTTGGCTCAAACACTGCATCATGCCGAATCGTCATAGTAACACCTCCCTATGTTAACATCAGTACTCGCATCTCTGCGATGAATCAACGCCCTTAGTTACGAATTGATTCCATTATTACCGGATCGTTGGATGGTAGTACGCAATTTTCCTCTGGTTGCGGAACAATATAAAAAAAAAACTCACAATACTGCTCACTTCTGCCATAGTATGGCATACTATTCCCTAGTCTGGCGAGTTGGCGAGGCGATAAAAAGGCGAGATACTTTTTACTTTGCCAAATAAACCATGGAGCGTGATAGATTCTACGCATTCGCATAAAAAAAACCTCTCCTGGTTGAGCTGCTTTACTACTGTTCCAAAGCTGGTGAAATTCTTTTAACTTCTATCGTTAACAGAACCGATAGGAATGGATTAAAAATAAGTTTTTATTGGACAAAAGTTGTTCTCTTTAAGTAGCATCAATATGACATCGTATCCGTTTTCCACAACCGGGTAATATTCGCATATTCTGCTTCACGACTCGTTTTTTCTGGCTTGTGTGAAAACATTGAACTTTTAACGGAGCACCAAACGAGCGTGGCTTAAAAAACGTAGTTCGAATCTATAACATCGCAAACTAAAATCAAAGTTAAAACTTTCTCATCGTACGAGCGACACAATTGCTCCAAAGACGTTTTAGTTCATTGTGAAAAGAATGCTGGCTTTTTTCCGTCTTTACCACAAATACAAAAAGTTTGCCTCGAGGAATGCTTCTGTTTCTGATGGTGTGCGAAGAAGATTTCAAGACAATTTTTAATGATAATTGCGAAGAAGAAATATAACGCTAATCAAACTGGTATGAACAACGGATTGACTAGAGGTGTGCGTGAAATCGATGCTCGATAACTTGTATAATTACTCAGATGTCATCGAATTGAGGATATCGAGAGACAGAAAGGGTTTTAACTACTTTTCTTATCTTTACTTAATGAGAAAGGCTATGAATGTATGTACGAGTGTGTAAAGTGTGCGTTTACATACTTGAAAACTTTCTAACATATAATATTAGCAGGTGTTTTCGAAAGGCCAATTCTAATCACATGTCCTTTTTGAGATGTGATTAGAATACATAGGTAGTCTTGGGGTTTCAGTATCTTTTTGTAAGTCAAAAAACATTCCTGTTCAAAAAGATGGCTTAGATTCAGCAAAATCGGGTTTAAAATATATCTTGTCTCTTTTATGTATTTGAAGATAATAATCTGCTCCGAATGTTCCTTGGGGCATGTATAATGTTTTCCTTTACGCACTTTTTTTCAGCTATCCCCGTTTATAATAAATCTGGAACACTGGTTGCATTTGTTTGGAAGGTGAAAAAATTACTTACCCGGGTTGACTGAACTTGGTGCTGTGCATCGAATTGTTGGCGCTTGGGACGATGCCTCACGCACACACGCACCGAACATTGGACCGGACATTCTGCATCCGTATGATGAGTCAGACTTGTGTTAGCTTTTCGCAATACACGGGTGTAAAAATTCGCTTAGCCGTTTTGGCTGTCGTCCAGAAGTGTGTTTTGCATCCTATGCAGAGGATGACGCAGGCATCTCCTGGGATTTTTCTGCTGCTCACCAAAAAGGATTGTGCCACCGTTTGGAGTGAAAAAGTGCTTTCGATTAAATACATCTTTTCGCTTTCCTTGCGTTAGTTTTCCGCCTGGCTAGAAGAAGCGCTGCATCCGTAAAGTATGCTCGATAATCTGCGCGCCGCTGTTCTTCATTTGATTAGCATCGAAGGAAAAACTGTCGGAAAGGAAAGAACATGATACATGCGGGGTTTCTACGCGTGCTATTGCTGTGTTTTCTTCATCCATGACCCTCATCAGAAGCCGTCGAAGAATTTCCTGCTTTGTTGAGCGCGGGGATACTGTCTGTCAGGAACTGTCTAGGTGGTCATATTCGCCGAAACGGGGCGGATTCGAAAAAATCATCCGTGGGTGCATGTTGTTCAGCTTCCACGGTTGATTATTTCTTGATTGTAGATGTCAATTTCGGAAGCGTGTTTTTTGTGCGCCTTCTGCTTGGAAAACCTCCCAAATAATGTGGTGCTATTTTCCGTTATCCTAAGGTCACCTTCTCGGTGTGTGATATGGCATCATCAATCTTTGGGAAGAATCCACTTCTCTTTTGGAGGAATCGAAAGATACGGACGTAGTATAGGAAACATTATTTATAAATCAATTTCAAGGTTAATAGAAGCCCTTTGATTGTGTGTGCTTTGATTTTTTTTACTTATAATTCTTTTTATGCTTTTGTTTGAACCAAACAAGTTTTGAAACATTTCTAATGAATTATCTAGAAAAGGTTGCTGCTGTATGATGCTATAACTTTTAAAATCTTTAGCTCGTACGGAAATCTCAAATAAAAACCAAAAACTACCGTGTAAAACAAAAGTATCCTTAAAGAAATGGCTACCAATAGTAGGGGGAAACGATTAGAACGGATTAAATAAACAATTTTCCTTTTTTTTACAGTTATGGGAATAAAAAACCTTCACCATCCGCCGCATTTCAGAAAGCGTTTTAGTCCCACTTGTTTTTTCCGCAAAGGGCGAACATTTAATCGGTTTTGCATAAAGCACGGATGAAAAAACAACTCAACGCGAATGAAAAAAGCATGCTTGAGAGCAAATCAATTCCATGAAATCCATCATCATTCGTCTCGTGATGAGTGTGCGATAAACGGGCGCATGCGGCATGAATGAAGTTCGATGAGTAAACAAAAATCCAGTGGTGTGGTAAACGGTTCGGGGCACATAAATTAGACCGAATTCACAGCCTCGCTTCCCTCGTCCTGTAGTGAAGCGGTTCGGGTCAGGCATCGTCCACAAAAGGACATACTTTAGTTTTCGCAAACGAATATACACACTGACAGGCTTGCTGCCAGAGGAACGATACTAACCGAACGGAGATAAGTTGAAAAGTAAAGCTATTTTCCCATACCCGCGTATGTGTCACGGGTGGTACGGAACATCGTCTTAAGGGATTCGGGATGCTGTCAAGTACTTCTTTCCTTTGCTGCACACAAACCAATCGAAATGGCGACAATCGTCGTGGGTGGTTTCTGTGTTCATCCGGCTGGTTCACGGGATTTACGTTACGACGGGTTGTTTACATGGGGCAGTTGCTAGCCAACGACACAACGACCACTTCAGCGATTTTCAACGCGATCATCCCGTGCGATTACATCTCGTTCCTGCTCCCCGGAATTGTGATTATTAGCACCGACCCACGTCGACTCTCGGTTCGCCTTCGCGCGCCCAGTCACAAATTCGAGCAAAATTGTCGTTGCGGTTTTGTGAACTGTACGAACGCAAACTTTGTGTACATTTGCAAACGTAAGCAAAGCCCCATACCGCAGTCTGTTCAACGATTTGATTAGTTGAAACGATTGGTTGATGAAAATCGATCCCGGTTCGCAGCGAAGGTGGCATTTGTTTAACCAATTCTGGCAATTAATAAATTTTAATGATTAAGGGAAGCGTGAAATTGTTCGTCGTGGAGTTTAACCGCACCGAACACTGCGTTCTGATTAATTACGAATTCATCAATTTGTGAAGGCTTGTTGTGGCGGAATAGTTGCCAACAAACTTTGCCGAGACGACCCTGAAATTCATTATACCATCGAGAGAGGCGCGATTGCTTTGCCGCAAAGTTTTGTTTTTCGAACGGCAATTTGGTTTCGCTATGTTTTATGAAAATCCTCGTAACTGTCGGTTTGATCTTTCGAATCGTAATAAATGTGTATGTTGATTAGAACTTGTGCGGCATTGGCAAAATTATTAAAAGTTTCGTTTGGGATACTAAGATTGTATTAAAACGCTATGGTTCGCACACTAAACGATTTAAATTTAGTTTTAATATCGATTCGTTTAAATGTTACGCTGGATAAGCCTTTTCTGTATGTATTGGAAAATGTTATTTTGTTTCTGATGTAGTGTTATGTAGAATGTAAACGATGCATTAAAAAATCAATCAGAAACAAATAGATTGAAGCAACCAATTCGTTTGCAATCGATTTTGAACGATGAATTTGACAATGAGTATCGAATTCTCTGGCAAAATGTGTTGTATTTGTTACACAATAGATAATTCAACTTTTGGTTTTTTTTTCAAATTCTGTAAATATTTTTTCTAAATATATTTCTTTAAGTTTTCTAAATATATTTAGAAAATATTTTTTAATATTTAAATATACTAAATATTTTTTCTTTAAGTTTTCATATTTTTAATACAAAGTTTGGTTATCAGAGGAACCAATCATAATAATCAATTCAAGTGTAAAAGGGTTCTGTAACCTTTTTGTGTTTAGTGTAAATTTATATAATTGTTGCAAGGTTTGAATAATTTTCATACTATTCATACTATTCAACGATTTGACTGCAAGAATTGTACAATTGTTGTATGACAAAATTAACATTTTACTTTCACTGAAACCGCTGAGCCGGCTGCAGAGAATGCATTGCCTAATATTTCAATGCTTCATGACTCCACGTTCGGGTCATTTGGATGTTCTCTATATATTGTACATCAGGTCTCTATATTGAATGTGCAATTAATTGTTAACTTTATTTACTATGAAACTTGATACATTTGTTGACTTTTTGCAGATCATGCTTGTACCACGATTATATATTACCGTTGTGCACAGCTATTTACTTTTCTCTACGGAAACTCAATCACTTTATCAAAATGTTCTTTTCTCGTTATAACTTGTTGGTAAATTTCATTTGCTTTGTTCGTCTCTAGTTGCTACAAGAAGAGGCTGAGTTTTAAATGGTACGAACAAAATTGACCCTCAGCCCGCGGGACATAAGATTTTTCTGTCGATTGGCTAAACCGTGACGACAAAACAGGACTCGAAATAAAAATTTATATCGCAATTGAATGAGCACGCTTGTGTGTTCCCGTTTGAGTAGACAGGGAAAGGATGGAGGAGTGAAGGGTTTTTCCTTTGGGCACCGGATACACAAGCATTAAAGCACGGGGTTTTATCCTTGCGAGACTTTTTATCTTACGATCATTTTATTTTCATGTCGAAACACATGAAAATGTGTGTACCTTGTAAAAAGTTTTAAATTGTGTACGAAACGCCTTCTTTTATCATTCAGCAAATACATTTTCGTTCAATCTGCTCCTGTTCGCGCTCTTAAAAACAAAGTTGTAGCCAATTTAAAAATAATAGACCTAATTTATTTTTCACGTTCCTTTGAATTTTTTACGTTAGTCGTCATTTTATTATGCATGATCTCAAAATAGGAAAAAGAACGTGAAGGAAAATATGTATTAAACATAAATTTCGGTCGGCATCTCTGCTTCGGCATACCGAACGATTTCTGAAAAAAAAATTTGCCAAATTTAATTTTCACTTGAGTATTTTCTCCTGAAAAGCCTGAGTTCGACTAACGAAGCTGTGCGCGTGCTGTGTTTGCTCCCATCTTTTCATCCATTTAGAATAAAGCACACAGCGATGAGGAATCATTTTTCATTCAACCCTAAAAGCTTTTCTTTCCGTTTTCGATCTTTGTGGTGATTCTGTAAATGTACGTGCGTACGTCGAAGTCACTTGATTGAAGTAAAAATCATCAGTACTGACCTCGGCCCAAAACGGTTGAGCTACGCTATAAGCAAAATTCCGTTACTTCTTATGAATGAATTATGTTTTCAGTTTTATTTTACCTTGGAAACCAACAAATGTCACGTTATTGTTTTTACACCATTTTTCTTCACGATTTGTTGGAGTGATGCATGGTGCAAACTGACTGAATTCAGTACAAACATCTGTGGCAGACGTGTAGATGATAACACAAACACGAGAAGTTTCAATAAAGAAGCTTTAATAAAAAGCGAAACTTAAAAATTTCAAAGAATTGCGCTTTCGTCGAATTTTCGAAGCTGCAAATGTCTGCCGTCTTTTATAATTTCTAATAAATAAAAAGTTTTCTTTTGCGCGTATAAACACTTGTACTGCGTGCGATATAATTTTGAAACTCCCTGTTCATAGAACCCAAAACCTATCATGACTCTGCTCAAATTGGGTAATATACTTACGTTTGCTTTACGCAGTGTTCGACTACTGGGAAAATCATAATAACATACCTCTACTACCGTAATCGAAATGACGCAAACCAACGAGATGTAGCGATGAAAATAAATAAAATAAACCACCCAAAAGTGCCACGGAATGATAAATTGCACCGTGCTTTGGAAGTAGTAACAGCTTCGATACGTAAAGTGTAAAATCGTGTCAACAACAGCGTCACGAAAAAATAGACCACAATAGAACAACAACATCACAACTCGCCGCTAGATCGATTGTGTCCGTCTGTACGCACGTCAGCATTGGTTTAGCTGAGCGTGGAATGCGTCGGCCACAAAGATAAGACAATTATCGTTATCATCAATAAACATATTATCGAATTACCATACGACAGCGACGACGTGCTTGTCTGCCAGACGTGTTGCCAAAAACAAACAAACGCTCTCCATCGCACTCTGCGTGTGGAATGGTGATGAGTAGGGTTTGATTGATGGCCCATATATGATTCCTTGCTACAGTCGTTCATCATTCACACCACTGATAATCGATCGAACGTTGCACTTTATGTGTGCAATCGATTGCGAATGTAGATAGTTGCTGATGATCGGTCATCTAGTAAAAAGTTATGCATTTTATACCGTACTGCTTTGGTACCATTTGGTAATTTCGATTTAGTGGTCGAATTGATACCACCTGTAGCAATAAAAACTGTATTTAGATAAATGAAAACTGAAGAGGGAACCCTCTAAAACAGCGGCTGCACAATTAATGTGTATATTGATAACACAGGGAACAGCGTTAGGAAAAAATTATATTTTTCCTTTTAGCGCTCGGATTTTTGTTGAAATTTAGTTAAATTATAAATTTATTCATTTTAAACATGCATTATATTGCTCCAATGCCACGTGGTGGCTCTCACATTAACAATTATCTTGCCAAGTGCTGTGAAGGTGGTTGTGTATAGCACAAAACTTTTGTTTATTTTTGTTATAAAAATAATACGTTACATCCAGCAAGTACCATGATATATGACCTATCTTTATCATTTCATGGAGTATATTTTCGTATGGATAGATACTGGTTCTGAGTATTTGTAGAATTATCATACTAAGCATACTAAGCTTTGATATAAATAGTTTTGGTATGTACATGTAGATCTCTCCAGTACGGCAAGTGGTAGCGAACAATATCATGTGGAACAACTAATCTGACTCAACAAGTAGGTTCATTCGAACAGAATTACATGTGTTTGTTTATTATTTTAAAGTTTGAAGCAAACGAGAATCCAAGCACTAAGGCCAGCACCGATGTTTCTATCTTTCTGTGTCTCGTGTAATTCGAAACTCATAACAATCTGATATGAATGAAAAATAAGGGTTTGATAGAAAAGCTTGAGGTCGTAGTTCTCTTGAAAGTGTGTTGATTGAAATTCTCGAAAATAGCTCCGATGGTTCGATCAAACCATTGAATATTTCTGAGAAGAAGATGGTTTAATGGCGTTTTATCACTGACTCAAATATCCTTCCTTCGTTTGCGTTGAGTAAAATCTATAGAGGCAGGCATACAAACATAAAGTTATTGATTGATAAGATGAACAACAATGGTCTCTCTACACACCCAAATTTGAACATAAGCCACCCAGAAAGTGGTTTGGAAACCTGTATGTACACTTTAGCATTTATTCGCTATTTATTCGCTAAAAACAAATTTAGGTAGAATCCATCCTAGCTGTAATGTTACCAATCGATACAATCACAACTAATACCTACAAATCATAGCGCATACACCCCTTACATACCAATCTATAAATGAGGTGGCCAGTTGGATTAATTAACAAAATTAATACAATCAGCACATCAACATTATTATCAAAACAATATCGCCCATTATGAAACAACATTGCCCACTATGATATTGCTTTTCGTCTACATCTCCTATCGTCATAGCTCAACAAGGCTTTCGTGAACCTGAAACCAGGTGCAAACGAAAACGAACGGTTTCGGAATGAAATGTGTACTTATTTCCTGAAAGAATGAATTTCCTATTGTTTTTTTATGGAAAAGTGAGTTTTTGTAATATGATACGCACGCAATCTTTACCATACATCATACCACATACGACAAAGGTTTGTTCAGTCACGTGCCCGCGTGTGATTGTGTGTGTGTGTGTTTGTGATTGGTTCATATTTGGTTATGCTATGGATGTAATGGGACAATGATACAGACGGGGAAACGGGAAAACTTCGGAGATTGAGTTTGATGCGTTTTTAATCACTTTCTCCGGTTGTTGAATGAAGGAATGTACGTTAGCTGGACGTACCAAAAGAGAACAAAAAAGTTATGTACTAGTACCAATTACAAAGGAGTGTTCTATTTCTGTATGCATAGTGATACAGTCCTGAGTGACGTGCTCGTATCGGGTGGAACACGTAAAACCCGTGGGAGCGGAGGCGCGAAAACCATTCTTCTGCTAGTTCACATGGGTGCAGCTGGACTACGAACTCCCAAATTGCGAACTTTTTGTGGTGTGCGAGAATCACCAACTGGATACCCACGGGGAATTACCACGAAAAAAACATAATCATCATCAGCCAGGAATTGGGTAAATTCATCCGAAATCTATAAACGGATTATGGAAAAATTCGCATTCTTGGAACTGAATTTATCGCCCTTTTTTTGCTATATCCGTGCCACAGCGAAAGCGAATAACATTAGGAACGCTTTATTTTGTTAATGAAGGCTAGCAATTGAAATTTGTTATCCTTCGTGAGATATAGTCAGATATAGTCAGATATAGTCAGATATAGATATAGTCAGACAAAAAGGACTCGTATTAGATTTCGTCAAGCAGGTAATGAATATCATGCGGTTTCACTACATCATTTTCTTTTTTTCTTACATTTGTTTCACTTTGCAAAGCTTTTCTTTTCCCGGGCTTGAAACTGTATACGTTTTCTTCTAATGGTGTGCCTGTCTGCGTCACCGATGATACGAACGTGCCTTTTCATTGTTTGCTTATAAGAAAAATGAGAGACCAAGACCTGAGCGCAACATAACGCTAATTGATATTCCCATCAAACCCCATCCCATCTTTGGTTTTTTTTATTAGCGTAAAAAGGTGTACCTATCGTTAAAAGCTCCTGCTTCCTTCGAAGATTCGTCGTTGTTCGCAATCGCTTTTTGCCACATGCTCGTCACACGAACCGTAGTCTCATTACCGCGGGTCGTAACGCAAATGACTAATTTAATACAATGGGTTTCTAATCAGGCCATGCTCGTCCGGCCCGGATAACAGCTTCCCGTCATTAGCGTGACGCTTTCTCGTGCCGTCGAGCACGACTAGGTAAAGAAAATATTGCTTCTAGCAGCAACCCCCGTGCGATCGATAGGTGTTTACGAAGAGATTAGGAAAGGTTCTCGTCATTTTTATCAGTCGAAAGAGGAACATCCATCTCTCCTGAGCAGAAGGCACATAACTTTTACCGTAACGTAGGGCGAATCCTTTTTGGTTTCCCATTGGCCAGTAACCGTTGGCACCATTTAATGGAGTGTGGTGGGATGTTGATACCTATACACTCTAATTGATGAGAAAGTTCCCAGATGCTCGATGATCGGATTTCAAACTGTGCTTAGAAAGAAGTTGATCAAACTCAGACTCAGAAAAGAGTTGATCAAAGAAATTTAATACATTGCTCTTTTTTTAAGAAAACGTAAATAGTAGGCACAAGTTATTTAGTTCACTCCAAGGCTAGGTAAAATTTCTGCTAAATTTGGCATCACCTATCACCTTTAACTGCTCTTTGTATAGATCCATAGATTTTTTCATGTTTTCCCTATGCCCACAGAAGCTTTTAATATGTGTCCTAAACAAACAACCCATCAACCTCTTTTAAAGAGTATTTTTAATGGTACCCAAATTTGCCGGATCTATTTGCTCGCGTGTCGTTTCCGCTTAACTGAGGTAGATCAATGCAAAGGGACGATGTGTGACGGCTTCGACTGACGGTCCTAAACAAAATGAGCGAACAATCTGGAGCCAAATGAAGAAGATACCCTCGGGTTGACTGGTGTCCTAATTTAATATTTGAATCCACCCTTCCACGGTATCGTTTTATATACCCGTCTTGTCGAAAATAGTTTCATTTCATTCTGTTTTTTTTTCTTTTATTTTAATTACAGCATCGTCGACGTCCTCATCCGGTGTTTACTTTTCCATCTCGAAGCTACGCGTAACGCTGCCCATTTCTAAAGAATCGTACATTATCCTACGCAACGAACCGATTGTTAAGCTTCGCCTACTGTCGACGGGCGGCGAATTGCATACGAACTCGATTGAGCAGTCGGCAGTATACACCTACGCTATTGAAAGTCCTCCCGACACAGAGTATCTGAAAGTAGACGCGCGGACCGGTGATCTATGGATAACGTCGCAAATCTACACGCTCACGAACGTGACGGAGTTTATCATCGTGGCGGTGAACGCGAGTGGTGGATCACCGTATGCCCATGGCATAGTGCCGGCTGCTAGACTTTCAGTAACCATCGATCCACTGCCCGTGGCCGAAGATTCACTCGACAGCTTCTGCGAACATCATCCCGAGCGGGCCTGCTTCTGGGATACGGCACAGTACCGTGTAGCGGAGAACGGTGACCGCGGGTGGACAATCGGTGCGGTCGGACCGGAATTTTATCGGCGGCTTTGCCCAGAGCACCGGCCTATGTATGAGTTGCTACAAGCTGGAGCAGGAAATGGAAGTAATAGCAATGCGTATCTGGTGCTTGGCTCACATGATGGAACGTTACGCACGAAGGTTTCGTTTGATCATGATACGCACGCTCCGGGACCAACGCTGCTGGCCAGTGTACGTTGCACGCTGCAACAGGTGGCCGATATCGATTCCAATGTGACCGTTGGGGAGTCTCAAAGTATTGAACGATCACTCACGGTAAATGTCTTGGATCGAAACGATAATTTACCGCGTTTGGAGGAGGGCTTCAATGGCACGGATCATGAAGAGCAGCATAATGTCCCCCACTATCAGGTGTACATCGAGGACCCGCATGTGAATCAGGTGAGTGCCGTGGGAAATGTGTACATATAATAGATTAATGAAGTTGTGTATCGTAGTGAAGTAATCAATATTGAAATTGATAGTATTTTCGGTAATATAAATTTAATGCCCGCGATGAAATATTACCAAAAATGCTATCTTCAACGATATTTCTTTTAATCAACGCTACTCCCAGTTAGTATTTCTATCAGCTTCTGTGTGATGTTATGTTATTACATGTTATGCTAAAGTATCAAAACAATACATTAAATGAAATCTTAAATTAAATTAAGTTGATATAGCCTTAGCATCACATCTTAGACAGTGTCTGATCATTATGTTGGATATCTTCGGAGACAAACAATTATGTCCTGCTTTATCTTCTATTTACTTGACTGAATAGACTGAAAATTGTGCAATCTATCTTCATAAAGGATGTTTGATTGATGCAATTTTGTTTATTGTATTTGCTTGGACAACAGTGTAAAGTTGTCGCTGTACCAACCGTTGTTTCGTATCCTTCTTCTTAATTGGTTGGATTTTTTTTCAATTTGAATTTAATTATAAAATGATTATGATCCGTAATCAGCTATTCTGTTCGACGAGCAACTAAATAATGGGTGATATTGCCGTTGGCGCTTGTTTAGTGAGCTAATCATGTTCCATAGTGAGCCGACCACCTCGAAGCGGCGCCTTAAGACGCTTAACATAATTAAGAATGTATCGAATTCTTGCCATTCTTTACTTCCCCATCGGAAAACACACGAACTAGAGGCGGCTGTCCACTAAGGACATCGGACTGATCATAAACTTGCCGGGAACAGCGAGTGACACGAATAACAGGAAACATCACCCTTACGCTTACGTAGTACCCTTATGAGTGATGCTCCCTTCCGGTGGAAGGTTGAGCAACGACCAATAGGGACGAACCAGTGGGAAGTATTCAATTAGTCGAGCTGACCCCAAAAACTGCGCCCGTGCGCTGGGTGTTAGAAAGAGAAAAGAATACTCTATCACGAGGTGATTAGCGTCCGAGGGTGATGAAAATTTAATGACATTATCAAACAAAATAAATGAAGCTGTGGAGTATAGGATAAGGTTAGAGGTGTGTGTGTGTATATTTGGGATAGGAAAAACAACTGTTTGATAGCTGTCCTCCTATCGCTTTCCTATGTTTCTTTACCACTGTACGTTCAAAGTGAAGGGGTAGGATGCAGCATTTATTTTATGTGCTAATCATGTTTTCCTTTGTCAAAAGAACCATCCTTATGTAAACAATGATAAACTAAATTATAATAAATTGGATAATGTGGGATAACTGGATATTGTGGACTATAAATAAAGTTAAGTTTTATAGAAAACGTTACAAATCCTTGCACGAGCTATGTATTTAAAAATATGTTTTACTGTTTTTCTCAAACTCTCTTCGTGTCAATTCATTATCGTTTAATCATGTGCTATTCTGGTGAAATAATGACATTGAAAAATCATGTTTAATTTTTTTTTTGTTGAACTAAGTGTAGATACTAGAAATAGCAATGTTGCGAAATCTTTTTCGATTAAGTCAGTTGTGTAGGTCCATAGATTCACCAAAACTACAGCAATTATTATTCATGATTTACTCCTACCATCGCCAGCCATTATACACACAACCGTTTTCTGTTATTCTAGCAATCGCCCATGTATGCCAGTGAAATTCGATACGTTTTTCATCGGTGGCGTGCTGCCACATAAAAATTCGTAGAAGACCACGTGAAATTTCATTTTGCTTGTGCTTTGACTTCTATAGATACCAAAGTAACACCTCCCAACAATGCACGAACAAACGAGAACGGCAGCTAATGCACGGCAAGGATATGGATTGAATTTCACGGATGGCGTTTTGATGGTGGTGTTTTTTTATACATGAATGATGCATAGGCGAATGTAGGAGCGGCTGTGTGAAAGGGTTTTTGATGGTTTTGTGAAAAATGTGACCGAAATATGGAGCTATGTCCTGCGGTTAGTTTGGAATGAGAATCCTTCCGAGAATTACGTGCGATGCGCTCGTGTTGCTTGTATCAATATTAGCATTAAAAACTACTGACAACTATAGGAAGGGAACTATCATTTCGACACTGTTATGAATACCTGAAAACTATCAAAAATACCACCAGCTTTATTTGAAGAATTCAATGCACCCGAAAAAGGATTGTTTTTTAATGTTTTTTTATCTTATAATCTTTATCTTTATAATCTTTATCTTTATCTTATAATCTTTATCTTTTATCTTATTTTATATTTTATATATATCTTATAAATTAGTATCAACAGATTAACTGAAAGTGACAGTTGAATATATTTCACATAAAAAATACAAACTTATAATTGCAAACAATATTTCTTTCCCAATTAATTTTCTTCCTAATTAATTAAAAATAACTAAATGTGTCAATCCAATCGTAGGAAAATAAAACTCCAAAACCAATTCCAGCTCAACATTCCTACCTACATAATACATGAACTAAATATTTCTCCGACTAAGGAAATTTAGAAAGATCCAAATGAGGGTAATTTTTAGGATATAAAGTAGTATATGTGACGAGGGTGTATTTATTGATGCATGGCAGACATACTTTGAACATGTATTAAAAATATTACTTGCCTTTCGAATAATACTAACTGGCGAGCGAAATATTGATGACCTCTGGGAACTTTCTATCAAACTGGTCATGATCAAATTGTAGTTTTGTTAAGCCTATTGTCAAACATTAGTTAAGGTGTTGAGAAGAACATAAGGATTGTGTTTAAGTCTGTTATCTCCCACTATCAATACCTTGACCGTTCCACTGGAAGGGCACAGCAGGAGCAGTCTAACGTCGTATTTGTTTTTATTTGATTTGACACATGGGAATGTGTGCACATCTCAGCCTAAACCGTTGACATTGACCGTGAACCTCGTAAAAGACTAATCATGCATGCTGTCGGACCACCGCCTCCTCATCATAATCAGTCAAAGCTCAACGATCATTTACGCCGAGATTTTCCCATTTTCATGCTGATCCTGTCCAAGTGGGTTCACCCTGTCAGTAGTCGCCTCTCAAGTACGGCCCGGCCCAACGAACCAATGGCTTTCGTTCCAACACGCAGCGTATGGTGAAAACAATCACCGGAACCTAGCACCTATTGCAAGAGTGGGCGGAAGATTAAGCCCTGTGCAATGGGTTTTATGTCCCCAGAAGAGGAGTAGCACGGCAGCGTGTGCATGTGTGTGTGTGCGGGTCGTCTCCACAGCAGGCAGGGTTCGCTCGTTTATTCGTTCAGACAGACATTGCGTTTCAGTGTTGTGTGCCCATCACGCTGATTAATGTAAGCTAATCACGCTAGGGCATAACGATAGAGCGAGTAAGGCGAGACGGCAACTTCTCGGTGCGGTGACTCCAGGGTTGATCTTTCCAAGGCAAAGGCCATGGGTTCGACAGACAGTAGTGAGGAGCATCATATGAGTCTGGTGAGAGCTTTTGTACTGCTGTGTGTGTATTGAATCAGAAAAATCATTCTCTAATCCTTTCTCGTTCCGAAAATCGGTTAGTATTTAGAGCATGATACTGGCGGTCGTGGTTGCAGTGGTAAGTGCAGTTGATTAACTTCCAAGAAACTGGCCACGAACGTCCCAAGCATGTTTGGTAGTATATAAGTGTTCACGGTGGGTTCAATGCCTTTGACTGTCCACATCGTCGTAAAGAGAGGCTCCACAAAATGGCCATGCGAAACGATGCTTCCCGACTCGAACAGACATATTCGAAGGTGAACCACCGGAAGTAAACGTACGTTTCCGTCGTGTAAGGATACACTTGCATCCCATGCTAACGAAATTCGAGCAACCAAACGACCACCCTACCCAGACGCGCTTATAAAGTCGAATGATTTTCGACGAACGTAAAATGTTCGACGTTGTTGTGGATTGAATCAAATGAATTTGCATATTTGCCACACAAACATTCACATATATGCGTTCCTAGTTACTTCCGCGCCAGACATGGTTTGGTGCTAGCTGCGAACCCGACGGATCGGGAAAATAGTTGTGTCTAGTTGGCGACGCAAAGAACAAAGGGCCCATAAAAACCAACATCTTTGAACCACAATCCTATCCCTTCGCACGCAGCGCGATATGGCTGGGGTTATAAAGTGAACTCATTTGTTATACGACCATTATATGGCATTTGTTTGCGTTTTCCCGGTGTTGATCTGAGTTCTTCCACTGTCACCGGATGTGCCTGTCACTCCTTCAAACCACCCATATCAAAAGTAAAAGCTGGAAATCTTGTAACGAAAAAAAACAGGAGGTTTTGCCTACGAGAAAAAAGAGGATTTCGCTCTTATTATTCTGTTTGCCAAATGTGACGCATAGGGAGTATTTTCTTTTACCCAAAAACGATTGTAAGACATTTGTTGAAAATGAATGCACCAGATAACTCTGTATTGATGTTTATCAGTTGTCCTAGATCACGTTCCACTGAATCATGTATTTCTCGGAAGGTCTAGTCTGGGGTAGACAAAAATGCTTTGTGAAAAAGATAGTGAAGCCCGGTATGTTTATGTATGATCACATGCCAATGTTAATCCTTTTTTAACATAAAAGAACAAAAGCCTTCGATAATAACTAAACGACCAGGATCAAACGCCTGTATAAAAGATGCTTATTAAGCAACTACTTTAATTCTTCCCCCAGACAGACCGAATAAAAGGGGCAACTGCGAACAAAAGGTTATTCTAAACGGAAACGGAGAATAGTTTCGATTTAACGATGCATTAAAACGGTTTGTTCTAAGGGCACCTTCAGTTTGTAGGCTTAATGTGTCAAGCCACCTTCAGCTTGAATTTCACATTGATGCTCGTACAACGCAGTTGTATACCTCGCGATGAAGCAATGATGAAATGACATTGTTACGAAAGCGTGATAAAAGTAATTTATTCCTCAGGAAATTTGCACACACATTTACGCTTGCTTTTATATCGATGATATTGCAGTTTCGGTAGTAGTGTGCTATATCGAATTTGAACGTACTTTTTACCTTCTCATGATTCAATCATTACTTCTAGCTATTCTTGAGAATATGGTGGGGCTGTTTCAATAGCTCATAATTTGACACATTAGAAGCCTTTTCGATGTGATTAAATTAAGTGAAGCGATGAGTAGCATTCCTTTTCACTGTTAAGGAAATCAACAAAAAAAAGATTGGTTTAATCAAGTTAGATACGAATAACGTGCAATGTACGGTTATTTTTCAAATCATTTAATCATCGAATAAATATTTGAGAACATTCGTTTAATATTACAATGTTAGAAAATTCAGACCAAATTCCCCAAATATTCTCTGACCTTATGGCTTCAAATAACTGGAACTGTCTGTAACCGCCGAATTTTACATCTCGCAGAACTGTTGTAGCAAACAGGTATTCGTTTGCTCGATTTAATTATATAGCGGCCGTATCTGGTGCTGTTGATGATTATGAATGCTTAATGATATGATGTTGTGGCCATTTAGGTAAATAGCTGGAAGATGGAAAAGTAATATTTCAACATCCCTAGAGCGTTTTTTTAAAGCAAACGTACGAGGTTCGTCGGGTGAAAAGAAACATTCATTAATTTAATCGAAAAATGTGTGCATTAAATTTCCACCTAAATGCAAAATGTACAATGTGGGGAGGGCAGAACCTTTTTTTTCGAACCGAACAACACCAAACTGTTCCTCTCTTTTAATTAACTATTTTCTTTTCCAGGGCGATGCTGTAGGGCATTTCCGGGTTGTGTTTACTGACGATGACACGATTCCGGTAAACACTCGCGTCCACTACAAACTGCACGGTGACACGATGGATTTCTTTCGTCCAGACTGTGCGATGTACGAAAATGAGCACGACGGGGGTCTGAAGCAGACGGTCTTTGGTTGCAGTAAGTATACGGCACCGCTTTTGTTGCAATAACGAATTTTCTCGAAAATGTACCCGTCAATCGCAACGTGTTGTGTTTGAATACTTTTCCAGAGCTCATTTTTGCCCGCTCCGGAGTTCTGAGAAAAAGCCCTTACTGTGTCACACTGCAGGCGGTTGATCAGACGGTAGAACTGCCACCGTATGACGTTGCCAACGGAGCACCATCGACGAATGCGTCCATCTGTCTCACCACCAATCTGAATCGTATTCACGAGTACGATTTGCCACGACCGGAGGCGCTGACAAGCAACGGTATCGTAAGCGCCGCATCGTACAGTGAAGGCAGCGGGTTCCGGGGGGAGGCAAAGACAGCTGTGAGCCGTAGGAAGAGCAAAAAAGAGGCAAACCCGGCCAGAATTGCCTATCCCAAGGAGGCGGTTGTGTATGATACGTCGCGAAAGTACGCCCGAATAGCAGAACCTAAATCGTTTAAGCAACTCATCCAAGAGAACAGTGCCGATCTCAACTTCCGCTTAACGAGTAATCCACTAAACGCGTTTGGAATAACGAACATCGCTGGTATCATTTACCTGAAAAATGAGACGGTATTCCACAACAAACCGGAAAGCAGACACGAGATAACTGTTGCGTGGAAAAATTACAGCACAAATATACTGATACGCTTGAAGAAAAATCCGGACGCAGTGCACTGCTCTCCAGTACCGATCGAGGACACAGCGGAGGAGTTTTGTGCGGTTCACGCGAATCGTTCCAGCTGCTTGAACGCGTGTGGAATAGGCAGTTTGCTAGGGCGGTGTGAATATCGTTCACCAAGCGTACCGATGTTTGGTACATCGTCCGATTGGAGCGAGGAATATCCCACCTGCTCCTCCGGTTTGTCACACTGTCCGGACGATGTGTGCGATCCGCTGGAAGATATGGGCCATCGTGAGAAGATTCACATATGTCCGCAGGATTGTGTCTTCAAGCAGGATATCTTCGGGGTACACCACTCGGAAAAACAGCGCGGCATTCACACGGCGAAAGGACACTGCAAATGCCGTGCATCTGGCCACTGCACTTGCGATGACAATTTGCGTATTCCGCCGAATTTTAAGCGAAACCGTACCAGCACCACCACTTCCAGCTCAACCTCGACAACAACCACTACGACGGAGGTACCGCACACAAGCATCGGGAGTGACGTGGAGTATATCGCAATCGGCGACAAAAACCTAAGTACCAACGGATCTACCGGAACGCGGCGGGAAATGAACGAGCGGACGGAAGATGTACCGCCGGCAGCGGTCCGCGATGGCAACTTGTACGAGCCGGGACTCATTAAGGGCCCGCACGCATCGATGTATCTGATCGCCATTGTACTGATACCGATGGTTGTAGCAGTTATGATCGTGTTGTACTGCTTCAGCCGTAAGTTGTCGGTAAAGAACAAACTACTCGAGGATGGTGGGCCCAATGGTGCTAGCGGTGGAATGAACAGCATCAGTATGAACCTCGTCAGCAATGATACGGAAATATTCAACGTTGAGTTGCCGTTAACGTCGCGAATCAATGAAATCAACTTTAAAATCGATGTAAGTATACTCTTTACGTTGGATGTAGTGTAGTGTATTTCCAAAATCATTCAACTATTCAATTTGGCTCGATTATCATGATTTTCTCCTTGTAATAATTTGGTTTCTGGCAAGCTATTGTGATTGATTCAAAAACAGTTCTGTTAGTAAATCACTAATATGAACAGATGTTCTAGCACAGAGTTAAGTACAAAAATCAATCACTTAATTGGAACCACTCTAGAGCAAAAGCAAATACACAGTGTTCGGTACTCGGACTAAAAAGTATCGATTATATTACATTTATTAATGCGCTACATATTCTTAAAATTTGTTTAATTTATTTTTAAGAATTCATCGGAAGAAGAACAACTATACATTTGACTATCGAAAGTGATATAATAATTATTAGTAATATTATAGAAACAATGACAACAGTATTTGCTCAAAACTCGTTGTTCAAACATCAGGCGTTTCCATGTAGAGTCTACAAGCAGTTTAAGTTTCTCTTCTTTTTTAGGAAATGTAATATTCCAAAACAGTATACTATACACGTTATATATGTAGTAATACACATTGTTTGCGTTGTTTTTTTTATCTACCAGTATGACACCAAGTGGGAATTTCCACGATCGAATCTTATTCTCGATGCAACCCTCGGCGAAGGTGAGTTTGGCAAGGTGTTGAAGGGATTTGCCACTGATCTGCCAGAAAAGCCAGGCATTACCACTGTGGCTGTGAAGATGCTTAAAACTGGCGCTAACTCGGTCGAACTACTCGCCCTGCTATCGGAATACCAGCTGCTGCAGGAAGTGAACCATCCGAACGTAATCCGGCTATTGGGCGCTTGCACGAAAGGCGACTCACCACTACTCATAATCGAATACTGTCAATACGGATCACTGAAGTAAGTTTCTGTGTGTTTTTTTTTTTATGTGCGTCGACTAGGATTCTGCAAAGAATGTATAAAAATGATCATTCTTTCTCATCTTAGAAACTATCTACGCTTAAGCCGAAAACTGGAGGTCTTGAATGCGGACTACGAAAACGCGGTCGATCCGATCACGGTGAAGGATATCCTATCGTTTGCCTGGCAGATCAGCAAGGGCATGGCGTACCTAACCGACATAAAGCTGGTGCATCGCGATCTGGCCGCACGGAATGTGCTGTTGGCAGAGGGTAAGGTGTGCAAGATATCCGACTTTGGGCTTACGCGCGACGTGTACGAGGACGATGCGTATCTGAAGAAAAGCAAAGACCGGGTGCCGGTGAAGTGGATGGCACCGGAATCGCTGGCCGATCACATCTACACGACCAAGAGCGATGTATGGGCGTTCGGTGTGCTGTGCTGGGAGCTCATAACGCTCGGTGCGTCGCCTTATCCGGGTATTCCGCCGCAGAATCTCTACAATTTGTTGAAGCAAGGCTATCGGATGGAGTGTCCCAAGAATTGTTCCGAAGAAATGTAAGTCGTATGGAGAAGAGGAGTCACAGCGCTAAAGTGTTCTTAAAGTCACTCATCAACTTGGATTTTCCTCTTTTTACTCACAGATACAGTATCGTTCGCTCTTGCTGGACTGATGATCCGAAGCAGCGTCCCAGTTTTAAGCATCTGGCAGGACAATTTGAGTTATTGCTTGGACGCAGTGCAAAGTATATCGATATGGAGCAGAACTCTATCTCGAATCCAGTGTATTGTGTTAACGTAGATGGTAAGTTATATTGTGATCGTAACCGAATTTTGCACAGCAAAAAACGGAATTGAAAAGAGAAGGAGCGTAACACGTTTTATTGTTATTATTTTATCCTGTTCTCCTGTTAAACCCTATCAAACATCCTGTTAATTTAAACCTAGAGTTTTTGTATAACTGAATAATTTGTTTTGATAATTTCTATTTACATTTTTATATATCTTTTCTCAGAAATCGACAGCGCAAAGATGGCTATTTGCAAGGAGGAACAGGATCGGCTGGAAAGTCTGTGGACCGCACCGCAGTATGAAAGTGTGAGTGATAATACAAGTACTGAGCTGACTGGTCGCTATCAGACTCCTTCCGCACTGGCAGTGGCTGCCGTAATATCTCCGATACTGAACGAGGACAAGAAGCAGCTATTGCTGCAGAGCTACGATACCCCACGTCCTCTCATCGAAACGTCTACGATCGAGCAGAAGCTTCGTTATGAAAACGACGTACGTTTAAGGCCGAAAAAGTTAAGCAACGTTAGTGCCGGTTCCTCCTTGAGTTCGATCGATGAGCATCAACACATTCCCCATTCCTGCAGTAGTGCGGTACGATCGTCCTCGACAAGTCCACCCCGCTGCTTGCGGAATCATTTCGAGGAAACGTCCTTTATAACGAGCACTCCAAACCGACGGGATAGGGACGCAAACAGTAGTGGGAGTAACAGTAGCGAGTACGATTCGCCCAGCCGACAGCCACGGCGCGTGCTTTCGTACGTGGACATGAACAAGAACAATCATCACCTAAACGCAAACCTCGAGATCAATCACATGATCGACAAGAAACAGTCCAAAGATATTGCCTTACGCTTTTCAAATGTCGATAACGAGCTACAGATGGTACTGGTAGATCCACTATCCGGTGAAACGTCATTCCCTCATGGTAGTCCGAATGAAAATACATTGGAATCGCAGCCATCGGAGGGTTTCGTCGTATCACCACAAAAGCAATCCGACGTTACTGTTGCTCCTGTTGTGTACACGGAGGTAGTGAAAAACCAGCATGTCATCAACGGAAAGGAACCGGTAGGGCTTACCCTAACCTCAACGGTTTAATGACAGAATAGCAACATTTAGATAAATTTGATCGGTGGACTGTTGTTTAGCATGGGGATATTTTTACAATTTTACAAAGCCGCATAGTCGATGCTTGGGAAATGATCGGGTTGAAGTTTAGCTAATGTTTTGTTTTTCAAAACCTTCCGGTGCGAATGAAACAGTATACACTTGCTTGGTAAAAACTCGCTTTTAAGACCAAGAGTATCTACGACCAAAAATTGTCTTACAGACATTTAAGCTCTTATTTATTGGAGAATTATGTTTATTTTGTTAAATTATACGATGCATACTGTGCCACAATCGTAGGATATCGCAGTTCAAGGAATTTTCAATCGTGAAATTTGTCATTTACCTACCATTTACCAATTAATAATAATAGTTATTAAATGTGGTTGTTCGCGCGCAATTTCCTAACCGGCTCGTTTATTAGTTTTAATAATGTATTGCGAGCACGTTCTTAGTTTTAATATTTGTTTGGCAATCATTTCGTTGCAACAACGAGATAATTGTGCTTGCATTGAATTTCCTAATTCCTAATTTAATTGAGTTTGTTTTTTTATGTTAATTTATTTCCTAAATGAATTACTATTCCTTTAAGATAACCATTTGCCTTTGGCTGAATTTCGGTCTTCGATATTAGCAATTAAGAAATCAAAAGAGTAAACTGAAACTGATGCATACCGCCCGTTTGGGGATTAGTTTTTTTTATTAGTAAGTCATACGGTCTCGTTTCAACTAGGTGATTTGATGAATGTCTATGTTTCCTTTTCATCTCTCATTCCAAAGTGTTAGTGTACTAATCTTTGTGCTAATACATATTTATTAACGAAGAAGCTATTTGATTTAGTAAGATTAAGAAAAACTAATTGATAAGTAATATACTATGAATTAATAATGTACTATTAAACATGCATAACTTATTCTAACGAAAAATATATAGACACGACCAAGGTAAAGATGTGAAGACGGGACCGACCAATCGTTTATTAAACGAAAGAATATGATTAAAAAAATGTTATTTCTTCTTCATCATTATAGTCTTAGCCTATCGCACATGTTTTCTATGTTAGCGGGGAAGATGGTCGAGATGACATCGTGATATTGGTCCTGCCTGTCCTCTTTCATACCGACGTTGCTACCATCGTACCAGCGAACCTATTTGTACTAAATAATTGCTCCTATTTTGTACTATTTATCTCGTTTATCACCAATGATAATTACATGGTTTATAATTATTTCAGAACAAAAATCTGATATAAAGACTGGTAGAAGATTGTCCTAGTCACAACATTTGCGTTTTCTCCATGCACAATAGGTGGTTTGCGTCTTAGCTAAAGATCATTAATGGAAAAATTGTCTGAAAAGAAGCTCATCGTTGAATGTGTCAAGAACATGTAGTGAAGAAAATTTAGCATTGGATCAAATGTGTTTTGCAATTAAAACTAAAATGTGATATAAAACCGCCCTTACACAACCAATATAAATATTAAATTTAGCATAAGAAATCTGCTCGAATCGAGCTTTTTCGTAAAACTCGAACTGCTCGTGTTCCAGTTTTGAAGCGTTCTCTGGTGGTGAACCTTAGCAACAAATCACTTAGGTTTCAAATATTTAAATATTATTGAAGCTTTAAATGATTCGTAAAAAAAACAAGTAAAAAAATTTTTTAATGACGGGGTAGTACAACACCTGTCTCAATTACTATTTTCATTTTTTAAGCAGACTAAATTTGGTTTATCGCATTGCTTTATTAGGTGGCGCGCGTAATTCAACATCATTATTCTAAGATTTATATTAATTCAAAGATCCTCAAATCAATTACGCCTATTTCATTAGCGTATGCCTGATTCGACTTATATTAAATTGATATGGTAGATTCCATTCTCGTTTCATTCCTGGATTGTTGCTCCCGACCACCAATGTCTAGAAGAGATGTCCCGACCACCTAGGTCGATGTGTGCAAGAGTCTAGATTTTAATTTATTCTTTCTCTTCTCTAGTAGTTTACTGCCATTTTCTCAAGAATCAGAGACGTAGTGAATAAGGGAAAGACGAGATACAGCATTTTAATATCTGTGTCATTAGTACGGTCCATCCTCCGCTCACCTTAATTGTGTATGAGCCTTTGTCTAATCGCAAGTCATTGCGATTAGAGAATATTGATATTTGATCTCAACAGAGTATTTGAGCTCTGGTTGATCCCTCAGTAGTTTGATAGTTCATTAAAATATTGAATCCATAGAGTGATAACAGATTTTAATGTCCTTCACTAAATTACTGGATAAGTAAAATTCCAACCAAATCTACAAAGTGTGTAACATGGAAAATGTTTTACATTACATTTTATTCTATAATTTTTGTAATTAATTGTTTTATGTTATTGCTTTTTCTAATGCTTAGAAATCAATTATAGGACTATATACTTGGTATGAAAAATAAAGGCTATGGGGATATATTAATGCTATATCATAGAAGAAAAAAATATGATAAAAAGTAATTCAACGAACTAGGAATGTAAGACTATTCCTTTCGAAATTGATTCTCTAAAGCCTTTACCATATTAGCACAACAAAATGTATGCGAAGAGTAGTACGAAAGATAAGACATACTAAGATTTCCCCCATGATAAGCTCAAACGATCTAACAGAACCAGCCATACATATTCTAACAACGCCTAATGAAGCTACCGTACCGAACGCAATAATATCCAAGGAGAACATTTTTGTCATCGTGGTGGCATCGTTTAAAATATGACAAGGCGGCTAAGCTAGATCATGCGCATCGTGGTACCGCGGGTGGTACAGGAAGCAATAAATGGTTGTGGCTAGTAATCTCCTTACATCGCATGCAAATTTCACCACCCCTTCTGTATCGAGCGATCGATAGAATGCATGACGATTTGCAAGTGCATGACTGGGGACTGCACATGCGTAGTAATGTACTATCATTCCGTGCAAAGTTTGTTTGATGCATACGCTAAATAAACATATCACCGTGAGTTATGTTTCTTCCGCTACATTTACCGTAACACGCCGCTACCCGGTCAGCTGATCATCCGCGCACGCACGCACTCGTTTCGAGTGATCGTGCTTCCGAATGTCGTGGGGCTCGGTTGCAAATGTGTTATTAACTGTACGAACTCAACCGTGCCTCCCAGTGCGCTCAGATCGAACAGGTCGACGGTTTTTTTGCCTATAATCGAGTAACCCTAATCAAAACAACATAAACGCAGATCCAACGGAACGATCTACGAGCAAACCGGTTCGTCGTACAACCGAAAGTGTTTTTCACTCCCTCCCTTCCTTCCACCCGCTCCCCACACGGAAGGTCAACCGGCCGGCCGGCCGGCGGCTGTCACGTAAAACTGTCTGCTGGATGTAGCGGTAACGCACTTCCGAACAAGCTCCCCGGAAAACGTGCCGATGCCGTTGCCGGAGGCACGAAAACAACACGCGCCAAGAATTTCCAATCAGCCCGTGGTGTGGACACACGCCGTTTTTGGCGAGACACTCCGGAAGGGTCGTTCTAGCGCGGTCTTCATTATTCGGTTGAAGTGGTTCGCGTAAAGCAAGGTCGCGTACTTGCCAACGAGAAGTATGTACGTACTTAAACCGGTAGGCAGCACTACGTCACGGTTTTTATGGCGCTCACACACTATTTCGAGCGCGCCGAGCAGCAAGCCGGGATGGCTGGCTCGATGGTTTGATTAAATTTGACACAACACAGCACAGACTGGCATTGTTCGGCCTGTTGGCGTTCAATTACCGTGGAAGGATATCACACTGTCATTGTCGAGGCACAACATTCGCACTCGTAGTGCCTCGAAACAGAAGAATGAGGAGGGTAAGGAATGCGAAGACCGGGAGCGATAACGACGACACCAGCACCGATAATCTCCTCCGACCAGCCAGCTCGCTATGATGGACTATTTCAAGTGGCAATCCTTCCTGCAAGGACTACTAGGTTGGTGTTTGGAATGTGTTTGCTACAAATGTCAGTGTCTCGGTCGAAGGTGGCTGTGCTTCCGATTAGGCTGTACCCAACCCGTAATTAGACGTTTAGCGAATATACGTCGAGGCTTTAAAGCCATACGGGGCAACAATTGAGAAGGAGTGTATCTCGCAACAGTACGCAACGTAACGCCCAACGCCCTACTAACCTGTTTATTGTGCGTTGATATCTCATGGAATTGCACTTTAGCACCAACGCAAATGGCAAATAGTAATTGGCAATTATAAGTAGAGCATCAATTACACTTTTAGATAGCGCGGCAGCCCACGCACTTCGCTTCGGCGTGATTTATCTGCCGATTATGTCTTTTGGCACGGATTTATAGTAATGGGTGCGTAGTGTTTAGTAGCGAAAGCTCATTTAGCTTTTGGGTCGCAATATGTGTATTGTCGTAGACTCGTTAGCAATTTCATCAAAACTCCAGCGTCCGGTTGAAATTACTTCCCACATTGAGGTCTCTAGTGTGCACAACTTAGCGACCGTGCTAGATGACACCAATCAAACAGCATACTTTTTGTGCATTGATTCATTAAAATTAATACACTGTCGAGATAAAAATAAACCAAACCGAGAGGCACAGGTTGCTCCGCAAAACGAGGAACAAAAACTGCTCCCCCGTGAAATGTGCGCGTCAAACAATGGTTCGCGGCTCGCGCGGCTCGAACCAGATGCGGTTTGCATGGCGCATAACTTTTTCTGCTCCTAATACGATAATTGGCATACGCGCGGCTGTATATCCGCTGGCTATTTGCGTACCACTGCAGCGAATTGCTTTCAATTTGTTCCATTCAAATGTACTTCTACAAACTAGGCATCCTTTTTTTTCTCGATCGCCACGTTTTGCACGACGGAAGGAGACCCGACGATTCCTTTCGGTGGGGAAGACTGTTTGGTGGGGAAGACTTTTGATCAGAATTTTGGCAATGGCCGGCGACCTTGGACTCTTGGGGGATGATCGAAAACTTGGGGAGGGTTGGAGATGTGTTGTACACACTAATCGCATGTCCTTGGGAAAAATAAACAGTCATCTCTATTTGGAACCGAGCGAACCACTTCCGTACGCACCGGGAAGTGGCGGGAAGCTAAGTGGACAACAAATGAAGCTATACGTCATCTCCCCTTCCTCAGACGCCCAAAAGGGGAGCCGCGTCCTATCATCAAGATCAAGAACTGCTGTCACATTGTAAGCTAGGTAGTACCCGGGGCCAGTCAAACAGTCATGTACGGCCAATGGCCCTTCTCTACGCACACCGACTAGATCCAAGCGCCAACGGCTCCCGGTATGACCTTCCACCGGGGCAACCGCAGTTGGAATCTGTTGCTCCGTAGAGTTCAGCGAACGATACGCAGGAGCGCGCGCGTCACTCCATTAGCTAGTAAATCTCGTCATATCCAAGACGTCACATAACAACACCCAAGCTTTCCCTCCTACCACGGTAAAGGGCACCCCAACCCGCCGATCTGGTCGTCGGCCCTAGGTATTGAGGAGCAAAAATGCGGGGATCACGTCCCTCGTCCCCGGTTCTTACGGGGGAGAACGCAAACACACAAACGCAGACGTACACGAGCGCGCCCGGCCGCGTGCTGCCCGGTTGGTACTTTGATGAGTGATAGCAGCGGAACCGCCAACAAACAAACGGCAACAATTGGTAGCTGAGGGGCGATGGGGCAACTAGCATGCGAGCGTACTAGCGGGAGGAGGTGGACGAAAGTGGTCGCAAGCGGGTCGAGAGAAGCATACCCGCTGGACGCGGCGCTAAAAATCGCATTCGCCGTCGATCCACCAATCGAGCAACAACAGCAGCGGACGTTGTGCAGCATGCTCACTCTCCTGCCGCGATTCTTGCCGTGCATTCCGCTGGTTTAGCCGTTTCCCTATCGTCTCATCGCGATTCAGTGCGTTGGAAGTGATCGTTATCCCGCGATCGCACCTCTTAATCGATCCCAGTGGAACAGCACGATCCCATCAAAGCCACGGAAGGTGGCTCAAGCACGGTGTAATCACGTGTCGCGGAGGAAGAGTTTGGTGGTGGTGACGATTTGGCGAAATCCCGACGATACATTCCCGAGACAAGTGTGTGCGCGTGTGTGTTCAGTGCGTTGATCGTTAATCGCGCGTGCGCGTCTGTGTGTACTACCGATTCAGGATTCCAAAATGACGGCCGAAAAGCATTGCGCGGTTGGATCCGGAACCATTAAGCCGGACCGGAAGATAGTCAAGCTTTATTTGGCTGCGATCGGGGGTAATTATTGGTTCCATTGATTTCGAATGCGCTAGCCCCATTAGTCACCAACCAAATTCGAAATGCAGCGTAGTCTGCAAATGGTCTTACATACGTGTTTTGTGTTTGCTGTTTCCTCTTGATTTGCCCGACTGATATCGATCGACTTTGTATCTCGGCCGTTCCAAGTTCAATGTTAAAATGTGCACCCACCCTCCCCACCCGGGCCCATCCTCTCGTTCGATTCACAACGAGCAATACAACAATCGACTGTTAAATCCATAATAATAGTATCGGACACTAGCCACCACAAACTAACCTCACACAAATAAGCGTGCGCCACGTGCACGAGCGCGTATTCATTCACTTTTTTCTCACACCCTGAAAGGGCAGCTCATCTGGGTGCACAATGGTTCGCGCGAGGGGGGAAGGAGAGGGGAGAGAGAGAAGACGCCTGATCGCTTTTTCCCACCCTCGTGCATCCATCTCCACAATATCGAAATCTAGTTGAACTTCAGACATTGCCAAGGGAGCAAGTACACTGGCAAGGGAAATTTTTCAAAACAAATCGACTACTTCACTACCTGCCTGAACTAGTACTAAAGCAGGGTAGCACTAATCCAATGCATCAGCTCAACTGCAGACGGTGCCGCGTTGCTACACAAGTGTTGATTTGGGATGACACCGTGTTTGCACTGTCTGTTCGGGGGCTCCGGCGAATAGAGACGTCGGTTCAATGTTTGTTCATTTCGTAAGCCGCTTCCCTAATATTCCGCGTCATTTCTGCGATTCTGAGGCTTTGGTTCGGAAAATTCCATGCCCCATGGGCACACACAACCGATATCCTTGTCGTAACGGATGGGGGAGTGTCGCCACCGTCCCACACCCAACGAAACAGGTGATCACAACGAATCGATAGCAGTGCTGCAGGGCAGAGAGCTATATCCTCTTGTTGTACAGCAGTCACACAATGTGAACCATTTTGTTATTTGTTGTTAGGCCCCTGTTTGATTAGGGATTTTTCGAAATTTCTTTGTTTACTCATGTGTTATTATTGCTGCATGAGACTGTTGTATGAATCCGGCTTCAATCGCTCCAGACGAACGGGATCAGACGATCGATTCGTTCGGCTCAGTTTTCCCTGGCAACTAGGCTAATCAAGTAACGCCGCGGAAGCTGCAGATTGCAGATACCGGTAGATAAACAGTCTACCGTCGTTTGTGGCCGTGTTATTTTTGTGAACCTTCGCTAACGAGTCGAAGCAACCGTGATGCGTGACATACTACGGGCGTTCCAGAATCGATTTTCTTGGAAAATCGAACAGAAAGCCTGTGCCGGTAGGGTTCACAGTTTGGGGATTGTATAGGAATGAGCAAGTTTCAGTAGGAATTACCTGATAAGAAGTGATACGGAATTAAAGAGGATTCAAAAGGTTAACTACTTACGGACGCTTCGCTGAGAACAAGGTGTCTTTATTGCACGCTTCTTAAACGTGCCGGATGGTGATGTGCAGTGTACAAATACAGCCTGTGTGACTGAATTCTGTTGACAAGCGATGCACAACAAATTGTAATAGAACGATCGATATATCGTACTGGCTGCTTCCGTCTGGTTCGTCAGAACTTTTACCGGCCGCGTGTGGTTTAAAACGTGAATGCAAAAAAGAGGTTTCTTTACTATTTACAATCATGCATAGGCATTGCCTACTACGTACATTGCGTTTTGTGAGGCCCATTAGGGTGATAGAGATCTCGAACACGTCCGTTTGACAGTCAACTCGTATTTGATTAAGAGCACCGAACGTTAACATGGTACTGATATGTCAATCCGCAACGTACCAGTGGCGTTTGGATGTTTTTAGCCAACTTCAAATGCTTTGTCGCGTGGCGATCATCTCCTATCGGACGTGCAGGAAAAGTCAAAAACATCAATCAATTGATTGAGTAGACCTCCATGCCGTCCGTAGCAATCTGCGCACCGTGCGGTTTTTACGAAGTAATCAACACAACAACCGGCACGGAGGGCGACGGGAATTATCTTGAAGATCAAATCGAAGGACGAAAAGCGTGCGCCACTTCACCCCACAGCCGGCAGGGCGGAGACACTGGAGAGTGTAAAGCCCACCTTCGGTGATAATTCGTGGCCTTACGCGCGCCTTCACCGCTCGATAAATAGGCACACCACCGATTGCCGATTAAAACCGCTACTGCGACGTTCTGTCTGTGCTGACGGCTGACGCCACGGAACCGGAACGAACTAATCGAGCCCAATAGATTGGTATCACCGTTGAGCGGCGGTAGTAGGATAAGGTAGTAGCGGGACCCTGATGTTTGGAAAGAGAACGTGTTGTTTGGTCAAGCTACACCAACTACTTACTTCACATCCAGCGTCACTAACCGTGCGGAAGGGCGGGCAAGTCGTCAGGTTATTTTTACACAATATCCCAACCACAGAAGAGATAGGTGATATGCGCAGTGATAGGATCAGCAACCGAACTGAGCTGGAAAAGAATGCGAATAATACTGCGTTTCGTCACCAGGTATTCGTTTCCTTGCGCTGTAGATAATAGCTGGAGATGGCCACGGGTGAAGGTTTGCATGTTGTTGTTACCGCTCCGTGGTGTTTTTTTTTTTCTTTCGTCCCAACTTCCACGAAACCACCATCGCATGCGGTGTGTTTGTCACCGGTGGGCGACTTATCTCATCCCCGGGGTGGCAGTACGACAATGCATTTACCTTTCCTAATCGCTTTCGTTGCAGCCAACATCATCTCGCTGTCGCTGGGCACGGCGATCGGTTGGCTGTCCCCGTTTCTGCCCCTGCTGATCTCGACCGACTCACCGCTCGATCATGGCCCGGTTACGGATGTGCAGGCGACCTGGATCGCGTCGCTGCTGTGTATCGGCGCGTTCGGCGGTACCTTCCTGTTTGGCTGGAGTGCGGAGAAGTTTGGCCGCAAGGCGTCCCTGCTGGCCACGGCTGTGCCCTTGATCGGTTTCTGGGGTTGCGTTGCGTTCGGTACAACGGTGGAGGTTCTGTATGTTGCACGGATACTGGCTGGCCTCGGTGCAGCGGGTGTCTTTTTGCTTGTGCCCATGTATATTACAGAGATCGCGGAAGACAGGTAAATTCCTCGCGGGATAAAAGAAACACACTAACTGGGTTGAAAAACAGTAATGATTCTTTAAGAAACTTTCAGAACAAATTTTAGAACAAATCAAATGTACACAAAACATATCCAACTACCTTCTACCCTTACACAGGATACGCGGTACGCTCGGTTCGTTTTTCATTCTTTTTTTAAACATCGGAACACTGGTGTCCTTCGTAATGGGTAGTTACCTCTCCTACCACCTGACGGCATACATCCTGTTCTCGTTCCCGATCATCTTCCTGGGCCTGTTCCTACAGTTCCCCGAGACGCCGCAGTATCTGATCCGTCGCAACCGCGTGCGGGATGCGGAAAGCTCGCTTAAGTATCTGCGAGGATACACTTCCACACCTGACCATCTGGAGATGTTACGCTCGGAAATGGACAGTCTGTTGGTGCAGGTGTCGGGTGAAAAAGACAGCACGGAGCAGCGCAGCATTTCATTGGCAGATTTTGGTATAGGATCCAAGCGAGCCATTGTGCAGCCAACCCCTCATAGCCTACGAAGCTAACGAGTCATTCTTCTTTCTCTCGTTGCATAGCCCCACAATCTGCTCGCAAGGCCCTGCTTATTGGATTGGTGCTAGTATCGTTGAATCAACTTTCCGGATGTTTTGCGCTGATCAACTACACCGCCCAGATTTTTGCCGACTCCGGTTCCGATCTCGATCCGAATATGGCCGCCATCGTGGTCGGCGCTATCCAGATTATCGGTTCGTACGGTTCAACCATTATCGTCGATCGCTGCCAGCGAAAGGTAATAAAGGCCCGTGGGAAAACACTCAGTACACAGCACATGCCGCTCTCACGTTTCGAAAACTTGCACACATTTCTAGCACGTTTACATCGCCACGAGCTTCTTCGCAGCGATCGGTCTGTTTGCGATGGGGACGCATGGTTACTTGAAGAGCCAGCACGTGGACGTCAGTGCGATCAACTGGATACCGGTCGCGAGTCTCTCGTTCGTTATTTTCATCGCATCCGTCGGTCTGCTACCGCTCACGTTCGTTATTCTGTCCGAGATTCTGCCACCGAAGGTAAGTGGCGCCCGCGGTACAATTTTATTCCAAAAAATCGGTTTATTCCAACTTTTCATCCTTCCTTGCCCTAAAAACAGGTCCGCGGTCTGGGTGGATCCCTTTGCACGGCATTTCTTTGGACGATCAGCTTTGTGGTGGTGAAATATTTCCCCGTGATGGTCGAGCTGATCGGACTGCACGGCTGCATGTGGGTGTTCAGTGCAGTGTGCCTTTTCGCCGGTCTCTTCAATGCCATCTTCATACCGGAAACGCGAGGTCGCAGCATAGAGCAGATCATACACGCAATGGAGAATAATATTAAGGGCTAGAGAGTGGGGTGGAGGCTTTTTGATCAATCGATCGCTGCTGAATAGATCCGCTTGGCAGTTGGGAGAATGCCAAACGTGCTGTACATAGTAATTACGCATCCCAAAGGTCGTTATTTATACACTAGTACTAAGTACTGTACATATTTATCTGAGAAGCATTTGTTAGTGGAGTTTTAAACCCGCGCACACAAAACCATATACACTTGAAATGGGAAAGTGTAGACAGAAAAAAAATCCAAACTTGCTGACGAACATCCGTCCCATGGGAGGAATCTTTCAGTTGGAGGTTGAATTATGAATTATGAACCAATAAAATCACACCGTCCGATATAAAACACAACTCTTCTCACTTTATTCCATCGGATGTTTTCTTATTTCTATAACTCAATACCATGCGCACGTTTCAGATGTACCTCCAGGGCACTCTTGTAGTCGTATTGCTTGCTGCAACGATCGCACGCGAACGCACGGACCGTTTCATGAGATTTCAGGTGTCGTTTGTAGTTGCCCTTGGTAGAAAATACCTTCGCGCACACTTCGCACGTATAGGATTCTGGTTCGCGCGTTGAGTGCGTACGCGAGTGCGCATACAGCTCGCGTTTCCCGCTAAACTCTTCCCGGCAGTGATAGCAGTAGAACGGAACGCGCGTCGTATGGTAGTGGAAATGGTTCTGAAATTGTTCAAATGACGGTAAAACACGGTGGCAGATATTGCACGCCGTTGGCCGCGTGTCTTCGCTTGCGTCGTATGTGCTACGCTTCAGATCAAACTCGTCACTCTGTGCTGGCACACACTTGCTGCAGCTGGAATCCGTACAGAGATGAGTTTTGTGGTGATCGCGAAGCGCCTGCTGATCGTTGAAGCCTTTAAAGCACAGCGGGCACCGAAATTTGTCGTCCGCCGACTGTTCGAGCACCTTCATGTTCTCTAGGAAATCCGTTGTCCCATCCGAGACGTGTTTCGTTTCATGCTTTTCTAGCTCCGTCTCCTCGGTAAACGTTTCCGGGCAGTAATTACACGAAAAGTAGAGCACGTTCACATCCAGCCGGGCATCATGCACCCCCATGTGCATTTCGAGCGCTCGCTTGTAGTAGAACCGTCGATCGCAAATAGTACATTTGAATTTATTCCGTCCCTGACCATCGCTAGCAGCCCGACGGGTGCTCGTTTCGCCAACACTACCACCCTTTTTCTGGCGAGGAAAATGTACCTTAAACATGTGCTCCTTGTGACTCGCCTTATAGCAGAACACCTTGTCACAGATGGTGCACGCGATCGTGTGCTCCTCCTGCAGCTTCTCGTGATATTGCAGCTGGCACTTTTGATTGAACGTCTTATGGCACCGGTCGCATTTGAACGAGTTGGCCGCAATGTGGGCCGCCTTTTCGTGCGTACTAACGGTGCTCTTGTGATTGAAGCGCTTGTCACAGTACGAACATTTGTACGGTTTTTCACCCGTGTGCAGCCGCATGTGAATTGCGAGCCGTTCTTCGCTATCGAGCACCTTGTTGCACCGGGCACACTTTAGCGCTTGCTTCACCTTCTGGTGGATGCGCGAGTGTACGATCAGGTTCGATTGGTGGTTAAAGCGCTTCAGACACACCTTGCACTGGTACGGTTTTTCGCCCGTATGCAACCGTCGATGCACATGCAGCTTGTCCGCGCTCGCAAACACTTTCCCGCACTCCACGCACGAGAAACTATTGTCCAGCCCATTCTCACCGTGCACCTTCTCGTGACATATGAGTGTACTTTTCGTGCGAAATGTTTTGTCGCACATTCGGCACTTGAATTCCTTCTGGACGATATCAGCCGGCGGTTGGTGTGTTTTGGCATGCTTATCTAGTTTCACCTTCGTCTCGAAGGTTTTCGGACAGGTGTCACAGCTAAAGTTTTGCGATGGTGCCACTATTGGTACCTGCTGAATAATGGCTTCAGCGGCCAACGTTTGGTGCGTCTTGGCATGCTGGTCCAGTTTCTCTTTTGTCTCGAAATGTTTCATACAAGTGTCACAGTTTAAAGCAAGTGAGGGTGCTGCCGTGATTGGTGTCACCGTAATCGAGTTGGCTACCGATGGAACAGTGTTGCTGTGTAACGGAGTTTGTAGTATAATATATGCGGGGGGCTCCAAAGGAGAATCAATGTTGGAAGCACTTGAATGATCAGGATACTCCTGGAAGCTCGGCGGATTTGGTGGTCGCTGCAAGGTGTGCTGTTCTATGTGCTGCGAATGTACGTGTAATTGGGGCGAATGCATATGCGATGGCACACTCGAGGACGATGGAGGAGGACCAAAATGATTATGCTGCTGCTGTAAATGTGGCTGTTGTTGATTATGCTGCGTGTGGGGAAGATTGTGATGGTGGTTCATTTGCGGCGCAACGTGAGCATGATGTTGTGTAAATTGCTGCAGGTGCGACTGCATATACGGGTTTGTCATGTACGGTATGTTCCTATAGAACAGTGGTTTATCCGGATCGGTTGATTCACCCATTTCAACGCCATAGTTTTGATTTTGGCTATAATTCACAGGCGGGGTCACGGTTCCACGGTGAATTGCTGCATCAGCCACCACCTCCTGTTTGATGTACGGTGGATTGGGCACCTTAAGGAACGTCGGTGTTGTGCCATTTGGCGGAAAGAAACCTGAGCTTGGTCCAGGTACGGGTTGAGAAACACCGCAGCTATAAAAGAATCAAAATGACCGATTAATTATACCTTGTAGTTAGATCATCAAACAACGTACAAAGTTCTACTAGACATCCAACAACAAATAGTATATGATCACTTACTATGGTTTGTTGTACGCATTGTTGTAGTCCATCGCTCGGGAAGACGCCGAGACCGGTGTTTCTTTTCTATCGGTGCTGTTTCCCGATACCTAATCCTAGCACATTATCTTACATCATCTGGATTTAGAAGATGCAGGAGAACTCGAAACGACAACCGTCGAAAGGGTAGGACAGCATGATCACAAAAACATTGTTATTTTTTGTTTAATTAATACCGCAAGATGATCTCTACTTTGCATGCCTGCACGACAAACTTGTTTTGGTTGCACAGGGTGATTCTGAATGGAAAATTGTATTTCATAAATAAAAACAATTTGAAGGATTGTGTTGAAATTATTGAATTGTTTTTTTTTTTAGATTTTGTATTAGTAATTACAGCTAGAAATACCTTTCATGAAACACAAATCTAAAATCTTTTAGCTTTGTGAAACGCGGCTTCACATTCACAGGGTGCTTCGTGCTGTCAACGTTTTGTTTAACAATGAGGTGTCAAAATTATTTGCAAGCGGCTTTACAACAAGAAGAACGAACGCTGTTTTCATTGTGCTGTGTTTGTGTACCCGGTTAATTACAAAAAGTGATTGTTGCTGTGAGTTTATCTCTTTAATTGTTGTTGCGCTCACTTTCCTATCATCTCCTTTTGCGGCAGTCACAAGTGTGCCAGCTAAGAACAATTTGTTTCTTTTTCGTCGTACATATACGGGAAGCTCAGTGATCAATTCTTGCACCCGAAATATGGCGGCCCAGATTGATGGTGTTTTCGAGACGGGACTGCAGAAGAAAATCGCTGAATCGAAAGTGCTGGTAATCGGTGCCGGTGGAATCGGGTGTGAGATTCTGAAGAATCTCGTCTTGTCCGGATTCCAGGATATAGAGATTGTGAGTATATACGGCAAGCGCAGGGGAGGGTCTCCCTTTCCAAAGAACATAACCTTACAATTACAACTAACACTTCATATCGATTGCAACTTTTTCTGTTTTACTTCAGATCGATTTGGATACTATTGACGTTAGTAATTTAAATCGTCAATTTCTGTTCCACAAGGAGCATGTTGGAAAGTCGAAGGCAAATGTAGCGCGTGAGAGTGCGCTCACGTTTAATCCCAATGCAAAAATCAAAGCATACCATGACAGTATTACGACGTAAGTGATATTCGTTTTGTGCGATGTGTGTGTGTCGATTAGCTCTAAAACCCCAACAATTGCAGCAACAACTATGGCGTTAACTTCTTCCAACAATTCTCGCTTGTGCTGAATGCCCTGGATAACCGTGCGGCACGTAACCATGTCAATCGCCTGTGTCTGAACGCCGGCATACCTTTGATTGAGTCGGGTACGGCCGGATACAACGGTCAGGTAGAGCTGATCAAGCGCGGTCTCACACCCTGCTACGAATGTTTCCCCAAGCCGGCCCAAAAATCTTACCCAGGTTGTACCATCAGGAACACGCCATCAGAACCGATCCACTGCATAGTTTGGGCGAAACATTTGTTCAAGTAAGATATCTGATGAGGATCCGTATATACGATGTTTGAGGAGTATGCCTAACCAAATTCGTTTTATTTTTGTCCATAGTCAACTGTTCGGGGAAAGTAACGAGGATGAAGACGTTTCTCCTGATACAGCTGACCCGGAGGCAGGTGCTGAGGCTGGCAATGCCGCCCTCGAAGCTGATGCCAACGAGAAGGGCAATGTGGACCGTGTCAATACACGCACATGGGCTAAGCAGTGTGACTACGATCCAGAGAAAATTTACAACAAACTATTCTACGATGACATCAACTATCTGTTGAGCATGTCCAACTTGTGGAAGAATCGTACGCCGCCAAATCCGTCGAAGTGGGATACGTTGCAGGCGGATGAAGATGGCGAAGATGCTATCGTGGAGGATAGTGTAGTACGCGATCAGAAAGTACTCAGTCTGGGTCAGTCGGCGAAAGTGTTTGCTCAGAGCATTAAATCATTAAAAGATGCGTTTGCAAAGCTACCCGAGGATGATCATCTAGTGTGGGATAAGGACGATAAGGACGGGATGGACTTTGTGGCAGCGTGCGCCAATATCCGTGCCCAAATCTTTGGCATTCCGAGAAAGAGTCGTTTCGAGATAAAATGTAAGTTCTTTGTCTGCTTCCGTTAACAATGACATATGATATTCATAGCTTCACTTCTCTTATGTTCTCACAGCGATGGCAGGGAATATTATACCGGCGATTGCAACCACCAACGCCATTACGGCAGGTATAGTCGTGATGCGTGCGTTCCAGGTGCTACAAGAGGAGTATGAAAAGTGCAACACTGTGTACGTGCGTCTCCGTGTTAACGGCCGAAACCAGTTCATTGTACCAGAAAGCGAGATCATTCCACCGAATCCTAAATGTTACGTATGTGCGGACAAACCACAGGTATTGTTGAAGGTGGACACACAGAACCTGACTGTTCGCGAGTTCCGGGATGAGATTCTCATTAAGGCATTGAATATGATCAGCCCGGACGTGACACTAGACGGTACGGGCACTATTGTCATCTCTTCCGAAGAGGGAGAGACTGATTGTAATAACGAGAAAAAGTTGGTGGAGATGAAGATCGTCGATGGGTGCATCTTGAAAGCGGACGATTTCCTGCAGAACTACGAGCTAAGTATTACCATTCTGCACAAAGAACCGGGACGTGAGGAGGCACCGTTCGAGATTGTAGCCGATCCGGATACGCTCAAGCCGAAAGAAGAGGAGCAAGTAGCAGATTCTTCTTCGTCTACAACCGCAGTAGGTGCAGCTGGTGCATATGATGATGCTCAACCGTCCACTTCAAAGGGTCTTAATGGGTCTTCTGCGAACGGTAGCAAAGCTACCGTCAGTGAGATCGAAGATGATACCGACGATCTATACATAGTGGAGGACGATGATCACGAAGACAGACCGTGCGGTTCCAAGACAGTTGAAAAGCGAAAGCACACATCGGATCAAGACGTCGAACCCACGAATAAAAAGGCGAAGGTCTCTCATCAACAGGAAGATGATGATGATGATGATTTAACAATCATAGAGTAAATTGACCTAGCTTGCTTCATTTCATTATTATCGATGTTACATCAACTTACAACCCCAAACATACCCATACCACAAAAAATGTACGAACAGAAAAAAATCTCTCCAATAAAGTACATACAACGCTGTTTTTCATGCGTTTTAAACTTAGTTTCAATATGCTTCATTTATTCTTGTTTACATTGATTAAAAATAGTAAAATTACACAGTCACACACGGGCGCGCGAAATAAATTAACAAATAAAATGTCGTCAAAAATAAAATATCGGTAATATGATAACTATGCCTGCAATCAAACTTTCTTAGTTTCGGGTTTGGATTTGGTGGGTCTTCCAGACTTTTGTTTACTGCCGCTAACCTCGGTCGCCTTCGTTTGGATACGTTTCCCCTTAATGGCCTTAGTCGTTTTGATCGACGCCAAAGGATCCGGTGCTGCCATGATAGATAGTCGCACTTTACCGCCAGAACGATCGATTTTCGTTTTGGTAATGGCGGTTTTCTTCGGATTCAGCTTTGATGCTGCTGGTTTAGGCTTAGGCTTGGCAGTTACCTTTTCCTTTACCTTTACCGCTTTACCATTTCCTTTTTTGCTGGCGTTGTTGTTCTTATCTTTTTTAGTTTGGGGCTCAGCTTTGTTTTCTTTCGTCTTTTTCGTAACATTTTTGCCAGATTTCAAATTGATGGTCTCTAAATTCGTTTGCTTTTTCTTCAGGTTATCTACGTAGATTTTGGTCAGGCGGATACTTCCAGTGATTCCTTTAGTTCCCGATACACGCTCTACGATTTTCTTCTCGTTAAGCTTTTCGAAAGCTTTCTTCACGTACACTTTCATTTGGCCCTCGATTAAAAACATGCCCCGGATGATCTTCTGAATCGAAATGAACGACATGCCCTTACGTTGGGGATCATTCTCAGTAATGGCTTCGATTATCATTTGTTCGTAAGGCTTTTTGCCTGCACTCGTGTTTTGCTTGCCGGTATCGTTTGTTGCTGCTGCTGCGGTTGTTGGTTTAGGGTTTTTAGACGGTTCACCACCATCATTCGCTTCGGCAGGTTCTTTCACCATTATGGGCGAATCAAAGATTAACCGTTGGGGAACTAGCATCGAGCGTGTACGAATGAACAAATTGAACTGATAAACTGGTAGATTACTTTCCAAAGTGATGGCAATCACAACTGAGAAGGGCAATGGTGATCAGGACAAAAAAGGATAATGGCGATCACAGGTGGCAAAAAAGCCTGTTGATAAGAATTGCTGAATATATTCATAATGGTTGACGACAACTCTAGCACATAAATGCATACCGTGTTTTATTTGTATGATTATCTATAAAAAGACACGTTTTTTTCTGTCATTGGTAGAATTCTAACAAAACTCGATACATTTCCTTTTTCTATCTGTTTTTTTTTTCGTATTCAAATTCCGCGTGTAATCATTTCGCACACCCTGTAAATCAATCACCCTGTTCCATTTCCCATTATCCAACGATAACAAAACAAATGATTTCGTGTTTGACATTTTGCGTTGCGTGTTTGTCAGTTTTCTGGATTTTCCACACAGTTTTCAACATCAATAATACTGCACATTCGTCTTGCCCAGAATTCGGTGTAGAGAAAAATCAAATTGATACAGCTTTCGCTGCACTGGCGACGACACAGAAGGAGACAAATTAAAATGCAGAAATCGGTTTATCGTACGAGGAGCTGAAAAGAAGTGCTTCTTTAGCGCCAACACTATACAGAGCGCGCCCCGAGTACACCGTGCGGAAAGTGTGAATGTGAAAACTGCGGGCTGGAATCGCAGCTGACTGGGGCATAAAAGTGCTGAGCAACAGTTTTATTTAGAAACAGGTGGTCATGGGGCTCCGAGAGTGGGTTTGTTTGGTGTGCCTGGTAGCCACCATAAGCTTGCCACGGGCCGCCGACTGTGGTTTGGATGAAGAACCGAAGGAAGATCAACGGATCAGAGCATCCGAAGCGTCCGAGCTAGCGGCCATCGAAAATTGCCCGCGCATGATGCACTACGTATTCGAAGGCTATGCTCCAATAGGTTAGATTTGCATTCGTTGTTCTGAAAACGTCGATCGTTCATAATTGGAGGTTTGTTTTCATTATTGATTGATTGCTTTGTTGCAGGAAGTAGAAACGCCGGAAATTTCACAGAAAACTCGAAGGCCACCACGCTGGAGGAATGTGTGAAAGACTGCTGCCTGAAGGGAGCCAACTGTCACACGGCGTTCATTTTCAACCACACATGCTACCATGTCAAGTGTATTAGTAACGATTTGTGCCTTCCGGCGAAGAAAGAAACCCCCTCCACCCTACGGATGGTGCTGGTAAATCCGATCGAAGATGGGCTGGCCGAGCCAAGCTGGTGGAAGGTGTTAAAGAAAGCCCAAGAGAAACAACTACTAGCGAACGGAGCTGTCATGCCTCTGACCGACGACGATGGTGAAGAAAATTTACTCGGTAAGCTGACCGAGATGTACAACCTGGCAAACGGTGTACCACCGCGGGATCGTGGCGAGGAAAAGTACGGTCTTCCATCGGTGGAAGACATCTACCGGGGACCGTACAAATCGCTCGACTATGGTGCAGCGCCTGGTTCGGGGTCCGCATTTGAAAAGTACGCCAACAATTACATCCGCGACCAGCAGTATGATGAGGAAGCAGAGGAAAGCAAATTTTACTCGGAAACGAAAGCGCTCGATTCGATGCGACCGTGTGATTATACACGCGAGGAATCCTGCCCGCACAATGAAATTTGTATGCGTGTCGTTCCAAATCTACGACGCGGGATCTGTACCTGTCCGGAAGGGTTCGAGCGTGGGGAAAAGGATGTCTGCTTGCCGAAGCAACAGCAACAGGCACTTCAACGGGATCAGGCAGCCATCGTTCCCCAAATGCTTTCAGCGCAACAGCTAACAATGGGAGGAAATGTTGATACGGACGATTCACAACCACCACCACCCTCGCCAATACGCTCCAGTACCACCAAAGAATTGACCGTTTCCGTTGCGTCGAAAGATGTTCGCCTACCGACGAACGAGGCGACTCTGTCAGCGTATGTAATTCCGGACGAGAAAACGAGCGGCGACAAGTACAACTATCTCTGGACGCTTGTGTCGCAACCCAAGGGTGACAGCAACAGCACGATAGCGGACCAGACGAAATCGATTGCGAAACTGTCCGGGCTCGCGGAAGGGCTGTATCAGTTCAAAGTAACCGTTAGTGGTCAGAACGGGTCGTACGGAGAGGCATTCATGAACATCACTGTCCTACCGGAGCAGAAAATAAACAAACCTCCGCGGGCTGTCATAACGCCTGCGAACCAACCGGTGCGGCTGCCGAACCACGAAGCCATCCTGGACGGGAGTGCCTCGAGCGATGACGTAAAGATTGTCCGCTGGCAGTGGGTGTTAGCGCAGGGTCCGCTCGGTTATCAGCCCGAGCTGCCGGAAGTGAGTACACTGCAGCTGAAGGATCTTACCATCGCCGGGAACTACACGTTTAACTTAACCGTGGTAGACGAACAAGGCCTGAGCAACAGCACTACCGCCATTATACAGGTGCTAAAGGAAATTGACTACCCGCCGGAGGCGAACGCCGGTAAGAACGTTATACTGTATCTGCCGGCCAACAATGTCACACTGAACGGGTCACTCAGCAAAGATGATAACGGAATAGTTGCTTGGGAGTGGACAAAGATCAGCACCAACCAGTCGAAGGCGGTTGATATGCAAAACACGCGCACTCCGTTCCTACAGCTGTCCAACCTGGAGGAGGGTGTGTACGCATTTGAGTTGAAGGTAACGGATGCGAAGAACCAAAGCTCCACCTCCATGGTGCACGTGTTCGTAAAGCCACCGTCAAATCGGCCACCGGTAGCGAAGGCCGGTACGAACGGGACGACCATTTCGCTGCCGCAAACTTGGACGATACTGAACGGGAGTGATTCGAACGATGACATCAAAATCGCCAGCTTCTACTGGCAGCAAGTTTCTGGGCCGAACACCGCACTGATCGTCAATGCAAATACATCGGTAAGTAAATGCAGGGAAGGAAAGGATTCAATAAGCATAATTTATTTCAAACTAAATTTTTAACCTCAATAGATAGCGAATGCAACTGCACTGACAATCGGTGACTACGTGTTTGAGTTGACCGTGTCCGACGAGGCGAACAATAATGCCACTGATCGGGTGCGCGTTACAGTGGTGCAGGAGCGCAATACTGCACCGGTCGCGAATGCCGGTGGCGATCAGACGGTTACACTGCCCACGAACGTGCTGGTGCTGAACGGGAGCCGGTCGAGCGATGATCTGGGAATTGTTCGATACAGTTGGACACGAGAACCGAGCAGTTTGGCGATGGGAACGGTCATCGACGGAAGTGATTCAAAAGCGGTGCTAATGGTAAGATGATAGATAAGTTCCACAGAATTCCTTGTTGCATGAAAAACTCGCTGTTAGAAAGTCTTTTGTAATTAAGTTTTTAAGTTCATTGGATATTCGTTAAATTTTGGTTTATAAATTTACTTACATTTATTTCTTCCTGCAGCTTACGAATATCGTCACCGGTCGTTATGTTTTTAAATTGACCGTGTACGATGGGCAAGGATTGTCCGCTTCCGACACCGTCAGCATCATCGTGCATCCGGATCCCCTGTTGATGAACCTGGTTGAGGTAACGATTACGACCGAAGCGACCGTTTTGACAGCGACCGAGTTGGATTCAATCGAGCAAAAGCTTACGTTATTAATTGGTGATAATATGGCAAAGTTGCATGTGCGCGAACTAAAAGTGGAGCCTAGAACCGGCCAGGTGGTGATCGTATTTTACGTAGAAAGAAAATATGGCTTGGAGGTAAGATTGCTTTGGGAATAATCATCAGATAACGAAAACTAATTTTCTGAACATGTTTGCATGTCTTCTTAGGATAAAGAGAAGCAAGAGCTAATACCCGCGCTGGAGGTGGAGCGAATACTGAAGGAGAAGTTTTGGCGCGATTACACCATTCTGGGTACCTCGGTTGTTGGTATTCGGACGACCGTTTGTCAGAACGATTGCTCCGGGCATGGAGTATGCAATGCGGAAACGCGCGAATGCATTTGCCAGAGCTTCTGGATGCCGGACGTGTTCTACTTCTGGGGTATCGCTGAGGCCAACTGTGGTATGTTGAATGGAAAGTTTCAATGAGATATTCTGATATTTAAAATGTGTTGAACACACTTTTGGTTCCATCACACAGATTGGTCCATATTGTACGTGATTGTTGGAGTGCTGATAGTATTTTTTGTGCTATCCGGAATTTGTTGGGGCATTACATGCCTTTGCCGGCGGTCCGCGAAACCGCGTATAAGACCAAAGCCGCAGAAATACTCGCTGCTGCAAACACACGACGAAGAATTGCCTTCATGTGAGTATTGATGTAGCATTATTATTGAAGTAGGAAAATATTTGTTTATTCAACGGTATGGCGGCTTCAAACCGCATGGTCAGTGCTTAGCTGTATTGGCAAAAATTGTTAGTCTCAATGCATTTTCCAGGCGTTGTTGTTCTGTCCCATCTTGAGCCTACACGGTTCAAATGGAGATATATTACCAACATTTTATGTTTTTGTTAGTTATTTTTCAGTCGAAATTGAGTTGAGCACCTCTGAACATTTTTGGAGCTCTACAAATGTGCTGTAGGCTTACTGTTGTCGAGTTTCGCTTTACGAAATCAACATTTGTCAGTCAAATGACAGCGAAATGTTTACGTCCGGAGCTGGATGGAAAACAATTGGATTTAAAAAGAAAATATTTATTTTGATCAAACATTGCAGGTGCCTTGCCCCTCAAAATCAACTGACTTATTTTGCTGACCGAGAGAAAATTCGTTTATTTTTCAGTCTCTCTCAGTACATTTCTCATCAGCCGCATTTATCATTCTCTCGCGGCAGTTGATTGATGACGTCACCCATTCCTGAGCATCACTAGAGCAACATACGCGGCTTTTGGTGTGGTCGTTTTGAAAACATTGGATGGTTACTCTGATCTCTCTTCAAATGTCGAATAAATCTTTCGCCTTTTACTAAAGATTTCCGTGGAGAGGGATACTCTAATGAGTCTGAAGTAGAACTTTTTGGAAGTCTCGATTCCTTTCAGGAGTCGAGCCACGTTTGGTTAAATAAATGAATTTATGAAGAAAATGATGATTCCAAATAGAAACATCTACAGTTCTTAGTAGAATTCTGCAGTTGTTGTTGTTCCAATACTATTGGTATGGGCGATGAGCAAGCTTTATTCAAAAGTAAATCATATATCCGTCACTTTTAATCAGTGATATGCTATCAAGCTATCAAGATACCCCAATATGTAACTACGATATGTATTGTTTGTTTTACAATTTCAATATGTATGTTTGCCTTTTTCCTATATTCGCGCGAATTAGAATCAGGAACGACTGCCTCTCTTGTACAGCAAAATCCTTCACCTAGTTTAGCAAAGCAGAAACTTAGGCAAAAAAGGAAAAGTTTATGACAATGAACAGCCTGGATATACAATGTATTTGTTGCTTGAATTGCCACATGAAGTGTGGTGTTTCACATGATCATTAATTAATACTTATGTTGAATAAGAATTGGTGTTTGAAATATATTCAGCAGATAAAATTTTATCATCAGGCAAAATTGTAACGTACTTTTTCGTCTTGTAGTACAATATAATAAGATGGAAAAGCGCACTTGGTCTGTTTAAAGCAAATTAACACAACAGTTACTGTGGAAGCTAATGATAGCTTTCGTCATTTCCGAAAACGGAATATTTTTATTGTATTTAGTTTTCAAGTTTTATAATTATGCTCGCCGCTGTATCATATCGTGACAGTTCTAAGAACGCTACAAATGCTCGCAGCGTGTAGCATAACTGTCAGATGACAGAGCTGTCGGAAAAGTGGAAGAAGAGCATAAAAACAAAACCAATGATTGTAATGCCATATTTGCAGAATTTTGATGCGCGTTGTTTAGGTTAAAATTACAAGTTTGATCATATTGTACGTTTCACTTCATGTAACTATTCAGCCGTCAAGTGCGGTTAATTTCTTAAAAACATGTGTTGCTTTTTTCGTACGCTGCTTGGTTGGCTCGATGGTGTTATGATTGCGTGTCGAACGCACGCTGGATGCTATGTTGGTACATGCATCGCTAGCGCAGCATGCTGTGTGTTAGTGTGGTCGGTGTGAAAGAGCGATATTAGGTTACTCTGATCTCTCTTCAATTGTCGAATAAATCTTTCGCCTTTTACTAAAGATTTCCGTGGAGAGGGATACTCTAATGAGTCTGAAATAGAATTTTTTGCAAGTCTCGATTCCTTCCGGGAGTCGAGCTCTAATCTTACAATAAAACTTAATTAAATGTACTATAATGAACTCTAATTTCATTATTTAAAATAAATTGTATGCTCTCACTGTAGTTCGTATACCTTATCACATGATAAATTTCATAATGTTGTAACCGGTGTATCATGTGGAAGGTCGAATATCGCATGTATCTGACAGTTTAGTTATCTGTGGATATTATATACGATCGTTAAAATATTAAGATTGTGAGTATTATTTATAAATTAATTTATCAACATCGAATGTTTACATTCTCTTGCAGTTAACCGCACGGGAACAACAATTTCCGACAGCGAGACTGACTCGGACGTTCTGTTTGAGAGTCGCTCGAGGCAGAACGGGCTTTTACCGGGCCGATCAGGTAACGGAGGTGTACCGAATGGAGAGCTGCGGAATGGAGGCGGTGGTCATCCAAAGTATGGTGTGACGCGTTTAGGAAGACGCATCAAGGCTTAGAAATGTAAGCCACGACGATTGGTCCAGTGAAACGCCGCTGGGAAAAGGCGAGGAAAACTCGCAGCGGCATACAGTCAAAGCCTAGTCTGAAGAAATTTATTTACGAATACGTTCCTAATGTGCTTGTAGTGATTGTGAAGCATGTGTCATCAATGATTAGTTTCATAGGTTTTCTGAACAAACCTTACGTATTCCATTCCAAGTACACTAGTCTTATCGCTCCTATGTGTGGAATTTCCCTCTTCTGTTCCTTCCGGTGTGCTTAAAGCACTACTTTCATTACATGTGTATGGGCAACAAAAAAAAACAAAACACTTACTTACATACATATAATTACATCATGATGCGTGCTTTAGGAGAAATAAATAATTGTAATAACCAATGTGATTCAAAAGCCATCGAACTAAACAAGGAACAAAGCTTGGTATATGGTTAGAATGGAATGTGAAAAGATCAAGTGATTTTATTTAATGTTGGTTTTATAGTGGGCACAAATTGAAAGCCTTTTGTGTGCTTAAGCTAAGCTCTATCATATGATTTTGTGCTCAGATGATTTTTAAGTTCATTCCATGTTAGTTATGAGTTTAAATGTTCCATTTTTTTTTTTCGTTTGCCTACCAATAACATATTCCGTACCTTTAGTAAAGCAAAACAAACAACAACGCACATAACTGTATTTGTCGTGCAAGTGAAAAGTATTACCCCTTTACGAAAGACACACACTACGAAAGATTTGTGTCGGGCTGAGCGCAGCAGTTTGTCAAAAGATGTAAGGAAGTGTTGCAAGGAGCTTTATTCGTTTTTGCGAGAGAGGGCTAGAAGCGGCTAGGGTCGCAGGGATTAAAATCGATGAGGAACAATTTGAACGTGCGTGCAACATTTTGTGAACGGTATACCTTTGGCGGGAGGAAAAAGTTTCAATTTCAGCTCCCTGTGACGGGTGAAATGGGTACTGCGCTGCGAGATAAGTATTATTGGATGAAGTGAATAAAGGCAGATCGCAAAAGTAGTATGCTCGTGCAAAATGCAAAACCATAACACTGACGGATGATACTATCACATACAATAATTTCCATCGTCCTTGCCCTCTGCTCAGATTTCCTTACATCGTATCCGGTGGAAATGATGGCTGCTCATTATTGTAATTATAACTGATTTTCAGCTTCTATTCGATGTAACTTTAAACGCTTGAATCGTAACAGCAAACTGCACGCATGCACCGAACCAGCATGGAAGAATCGACCTAAATCGTCCACGATGAATTGGAGTAGCGTTTAGTTTAAAAAAAAGAAGAAGCTACGAGCTCACACTGTGGGGAGGGACGAGCGTACACACCGGATCACGTTCAAGGCTTGTTGCTTCGGCCAACGTGTGCATAATGCATACACATCCGTGCGCGACGGTTGTGATGGCTCTTCGATTTGACCACCCGAATAAAAACGCCCGCGGAACGATGTCGGTCAACGCTAATGTTACGACGCGGGCAGCAATGAACCGCATCGAATGTTTGGTAGGTTCTCCATTATTCCGAGGGGCACTAAAGCAAGCGAACGGCGCATATTTACGGAATTCTGCCAGCTTCCTGTTTTGATTGGAACATATTTCGTGCGTGTTCGGTTCGGTCTGAGCATTCATGCTTAGATTTGCGGCTAGGAGAGGATTTCACATCTACTTTTGTTACACAGAAATGTGGCATGCGACCATGGATTGTACATTTAAGAGATATTTTTATGTTTTATATATTAACTTAATGTAGTAATGTAGTAATTTGTTTATGACAAAAGAATTAATGAGTTATCAAAGGACCGTGCCAATTTCAACAAAAATCTACTTCACAAAATTTGACACGTTGTAAAATTATATTATTTGAAACGCGTTTTTTTTCTTTATTTGTTCCATTATCGATCGCCATGTTAAAGCATGTTCGGCTTGGCTACCGAAGGATCAACCGAAATGAAATTAAACCTACGACCTACAGCTCAAATCCATCACAAATGTTTATTGAATTTTTTATACTTTGTGATTAAGTTAAATTCCTCACGCAGCATCGACTATTTTAAAGATGTTTTATAGAACTTGCAAAATGAAACTGTTTTTTTTATAGAACATATGTTATGTTTGTGTGATGTTTTATAGAACTGTACGAACTTTGTTTTTTCCTGTTTTTTTCTGGTACGGATAAGTTACGGTTTAGACATTTTGTTCAGAACGATTGAGAGAGTATGTTGTAGATTCTGATAAAAAACGAGCTTAATGTATAGTGTAACGAGCATTGTTGCAAGCAAAGATTCATATTGGTTTCAATTTAATAATTTATTTAAATTGTACACTTACTGATATATAAATCAAACTTACTCAACATGCGGATAGAAAGTATTTGAAGTAGATCGAAGTAGATCGAAAGGCAGGGAAAGGGAGAACGACTGCCGAAGAATCAATAACTCCCGAAGACGAGCCTCGACCTAGGAGGGCTCATAATAGAATCGCATCATATAATCATCGATTGTCAGGCGACGGTGCGCGATCGACAGTGACTTTTCAATCCTGGAAGGCCTATCCAACGATACAATAATTGTTCCTAATGAGTAAGTGAATTAACTTTTAACAATTATAATGCCATACAAACTTCCTAAACACGATTTTGTGAACATGTAATGGTAAATTTAGTGGTAATTTAATGTAACGTATTGCTTTTCTTCCGGCGTTGCAAAATTTTCAAATTTAACACAAATGAACGCATACTACGATCAAAAACCGTTGTAGTACGATAGATTAAATGTTGACAAAATGAAACACGCACAATGGATGCTCAAAACAAAAGCTTTTCATTATTGTATTGTGAGCTAATCTTCAACAACCGTGCGTATGTGGTACCGAAGGGGATTTCTCTCTCTCTCTCTCTCTCTCTCTCTCTCTCGTTCTCTTTTTCTCGATATCCGCGCCTTTTTTTGGGGATACCTCTTGACCTTCGCACGATCGTAACGGATCAACTCGCTGTGTTCCCAGTGCTCGCTGCCCACCCTTCGCCCCGCCCCGCCCGACCCTTGAGTGGGTTGTGCGCGTTGGCTCGCATCCAACATTCGGACGCGCTCTTCGATCTTTGCCATCGACAACACCGCGTGCCAGGTTCGCTTTGTTTTGCTGCAGCGTAAAATGAGGAACGCATTGCTTCGCGAAGTGGTTTCGTGGTGGTTGTTAACTGCCACCCCCTCCTCTCCCTCCCTCCCTCCCTCTCTCTCTCTCTCTCTCTCTCTCTCTCACTCTCTTTCTCAACACACCAGTTTCCCGCCACTAGCCGCCTGCCGTGGCGATGTTGTTGTTTCTCTGTCCTGCTCTACCAGCATAAATTACATCATCGTCAAACATTTGAATCGCCACGGCGTAAGCAAAGTCACCGTCGTATTCATGCGTGAACCTGACGCGGGAGTTGGAGCGAACCGCAAAATGGTGCGTACGGAGTGCTCTGGGAAGAGCAAAACGTGTTTTTTGGTATTTTATTAATACGTTTTTCGAAGCCTATTCCCCATCAGCGGTACAAACTACTTTTCATGTGATGGGAAAGGAATCGTATTTTTGTATTTTAATTTCTGCTATTTGGGGATGAAAACGTTTCCTTAACAAATTGAAAAATAATAAGCCAATAAAAATCGCTTCAAACAATATGGCATAAAAAAGGTGACAAGTAAGAAGAGTGACACAATATTCCGTTGATATTGATTGGTTGTTAGCTGATGTTTAATGTAACATATCATCTCCTGGTATGAATTCGGTCGACAATACTTGATTTACAAAATAAAATAATTTATCTGTTTCGTCGTTGTTATTTCCCTTTTTCATTTAAGTAGCAGTATAGCAAGCCCTTGGAAACGATTATTGCATCTCAGTTCCTAAGTATGTAAAATAATAAAACAAACTACATCAGTTTGTTCGAAATAGTACTCTGAAAAGGGTCAGTCGATTTGACTGTTGCTTAAAAACTAAAGGCCAAACAAAAACAAACAAATCTTTTATTAGTTTGCTTTCGTTTATTTCGAAAACGGTTCGGATGCATTGTAATTATTTTGTTGCTTGAAAATAAACAACCACAAAATACTTGGAAGGATAAAACAATGCAAGCATAACTCTGCGATTAACTTATCGTATTTATTTACGACAAAGAAACATGCACTATAATCAATCTTTATGCAGTGTTTGAAAATTGCAATACTTTTTCATGAGCATTAATTACGGCGTGTATATACACGCTGTTGTGTGCGTATTGGTGAGCCGGGCTGGACCCAATAACACACGCTCGGTTACTATGGACGCCTTCTCGAGCGTGCCTGTGTGTGGTGCATCAAGCAAGCGAGCAAAACAAAAAAAAAACCACACGTCATAACAGCAAAACCCTCCTCCCCCCGTAACTCAAGGGGTGGCTTCTTTGCCTCCATTCCTCCCCTTCCAAAGCAACCCTTGAGTGTTGTGATTGTTCTCCTTCCCTCGCTTCTTTCCCTCCCCTACCCATTCCCATCCCCATTTATGAAAGCTTCGTCACTTCGGCTTCGGGTTCGGGTGTTCGGTTTGGCGCGAAGTCGCGAGTTTCGGTGGCGCAGATCGCGCGCGCCAAGCCCCTGTGCTTAGGAAAATGCTTAGAGGAGCGTGTTTTAGTCTTCTGACAGACGCACGCCCGTCCAAACGTGCCGCTTGTGGAGCGCTAGTCGAAACCAGTCGAACAACTAACTCCGTGAGTGCATTCGTTTCGTTTTTTTCCCCACGCGTGCCCGGTGAGTTGGTGTGTGAAGTGAGGAAATCGCCGCAGCGCCAATCCTATCCCTGTTCCATCCTGCAGTGGTCAGCAACCCCTGAAAATTCCGCACACCATATTTGGACGCACGGTTTGAACCGAAACGGAAAGTGAAACTCTTACCTTGTGACCCTCGGTGGCATAACAATACCCCCAAAAGAAAAGAAAAAAAAGTACCACACAAAACAACATGGCCACCAAATTCGTGTCCGCGCTGCTCGTCTCATCTGTGCTGCTGCTCAGCTTCGAAGCAGGTAAGTCGCGTGCGTCTCGTTCGTTTGTTTTTATTTTTCATCTCGCGACGATCGCATGGGTGTTGTGAAATAAGCGACCCCAAACGGTCACCGCCAGGATGCCATTTTGTGCGTCGAAGGAGGATTGTGAAACGCGGACGCGCGGAATGCAGAAGACGGAAAGGAAACGCTCACGGCACTCGACCGACAAAAAATCGATTAGAAAAATAGGTTGCTCCATATTTGTGAATTATTAAATAGGAACCTAAACAAAAAAAAAACAACAAAAATGTGAAAATAAAAACCCACGAACGGATGCGGCTTAGTGTGTGGCGGCGTGTGTATCCGGAGTGAGGAGGTGAGCGGATGGTTCGTGAGGTTTCCTAAACTTACCTCACATTCGGAATGTGCCCAACGCAATTAGGCGTGCGTAAAGCAAAACAAAAAAACTGCTTCTCTTAGAAAAAAAAAGTCCGCTAAAATAAACATTTCATCACAATCAAGGGGCTGTTCCGGTTCGATCTGTCTTCGGTCCTCCGCTGCTGTGCTCTCCACTTGACTTTGACAACCTTCCAGGCGGACAACTCCGTCAGCCAGCGGCGTGAATATTGGCCAAATATTCGTTGATGATGCTGCTGGTGTAACAACGCGGCGTGACGCTACTTGAAGCTTGCCGTTGTTTTGTGTTGCTGGGTGTTTGAAGATGGGACGGAAGCAAGTACGATCCACCTCGATGTTTTCGTTTCGGGCTAATGGTGTCGAAATTGAGAGCACACTTTGCGTTTAGACAGCCGATTAAACACAATTCATTGCCTACTTTTCGAAACGCATGGCTCAAAACTGGGACCCAACTGGGTGTGTTTGGAATGGTTTGAAGAAAAAAAACAGCGAGATCTACATGTTTGTGCTTGGCAACCCTTTTCCCATCGGTTTACCAAACGGAAGCTACGCAATACGAGCGCGGTATCAGTTGTTCATCAATTAAAAACGCATCGCTTTGCCCGCCCGCCCTTCCGCCCAGCTGCCCCAGGATGCTATTGGGTATTGTGTGTGTCTTGAATCTTTCTTCACAACAAACCACTTTCTTCGCCCGGGAAGAGACAAAGGTCGCCTTCCCGGGAATGGGGAACGATCGCGTCCGATCACGCAGCAACCCACTAGTTACGGGATTACATGTCACGACAGCAGTGCGACATTAATTAACGATAAATTTAATCTACCACCAGTGCAAGCAAGCACTTCCCTGTCGCTACCATAAAGCTGGCAGCGACATTCCAGAAGCATTCCGGAGGGGATCGTTCCGTCGCTCCAGATGAGAACTCGATGGGCAAACGAAACCGAATAACAAAACGGAATGATGGGCTTTGTGGAAAGACGGGTGAGCGCATCACATCAATCCGTCGCTTATGCTAACCGTGAAACCAAGGGGAGGGGCAGGCGGGAAGGAGTATTTATGAATTCAATTAGCTAAAATTCAAGATCAAAAGATCAACCTCTGTGCTGTGCGATGGGTGGACTCGCGGCCATGATTCGGGCGATTCCCGGCAAACCCGGGTGGGACACCACTTTTCCGTGACCACTTTGATCCACATTTGACACATTCCAGCAGGTTCTGGTCAGTCAGCGTGCACAGCTTAACATTCAAATCGTGTGCACCAAACCCTGTACCAAGCGAGCGAGTGTCCTACACTGGGCCATGACTAAGCCAAACGGATCGTCGACGTTCAGCTGCACACGGGGCTGCTGGCGCATTAATCGCGCCAAGGTGGTGCAATTAAGACCTGGTTGCGATCGTACGTTAGTGTGGGTGCACAGGCGCTCCAGCGCGGTTCGTGGTGTACTGGAATAATTTCACTCGATTGGTTTGAGCAGTTGACGGCGCTAGTATACCGGATAAGTGTTGCCACTTGTGGCCCTGCCCAATCGAAGCGGGAGGGGAGGGGAGGGGGAGGGTGGTTTCGAATGGGATTTTGCTTTTCTATGACTGTTGTGGGTGTTGTGGGTGGATGTGGTTGAGGTTTTTGGAGCGGGTGTGCACAGATGGGGTGGCGGTGTACCTTAGGCCAACGTCAATGTCAACACGTTTGGGCGCGTCTGGAAACAATACAACGCTGCGGTGGTCGTAGCCGTGGACGTAGTTTAGTGGGTCTAAAGTGGCGGGGACGCGACGAACGATGCAAGTTTAGCTACTTCTATGTAATTAATGGAGCAATTGCGTCTAATTGTATGTTGGTTAATTAAGTTCTTCGTGAGGTTAAACGCTCAGATATCGGTTTTTGTCGATGAGTTTAAGATGGTAATTTTGACAGCATTTCATTCTTGGCCCAGTTTCATGGATAGTTTATCTCTGTTGTATTTACTTCATACGTTTAATAATGTGATAAAGATTATTTTTAATGCTTTTTTTAATATATTAGGTCTACACGTATTTCAGATGGGTAAAAAATTTCTTTAACTACGAAGCGTAACAAAGTAATCATAGCTGTGTTGACGGCTGTCAAAAAATTAGTACAGGAAGTTAGCTAGTACAGGGATCGGATGGCATTAGTACAGGGAATATACCATCGATTGTTTCAAGTGGAACGAACGAAAGCTTCAAGCGGAATGAACACACTAATTTTTTGGGAACCCTCTCCAGCTGCATATTGCGTAATAAATTTCAATTCCCTCCTTTTTAACAGTAATGTATTCCTTTATCGCTTGATCTCTTTCCCAACATTACGCTCGCACTTGACATTTTGTTTTATGAGAGACGTGAAAAAGAATTGATAACACAAACACTACTTAAATAAGCTATTAAGTTCAAAAAGTGTATCTGTTTGGAATTTCACTAGCTGTTTTTTTGTACACATGGTGTCACTATCTTAAACGAGATCATCATAGCTTACTTCAAGACCATCAAAGTTTCTTATTTAGAATTCGGATTGAGCCATCATTTTCTAAAAGCGTGTTTTTTGGTATTTTTGCCTACCTTTATTTCACAAATAATGTTAATTAAATTGTTAAAAACTTTTAAAAATTCATAATAATCTTTGCTGTTCAGTTTTCTCAGAGCAGGTGATTTTTAAAAAAATACAATGGTACATTGGAGAAATGTAGCAAAAAGGAGTATAAATTATAAAAACATGTAACTTAATTTAAAAAACAAAAACTACCATTAGTTTGAATTTTAACAGGTTTATGAGAAAAAATGAATAACGAAAAATACATACCGAGCTTTGATTTTGAATCAGAAATAGGGCAGAGTATTTAAACAGTGTTTAGTTGTATCCAGCGACCACTTGTTTTTTGAGAATGTTTTCTGAAATTGCTAAAAAACTATTTTTCCACATTCATACGTCAGCAAACCGTGTCAATCTGTATGAAACGCCCATTGTATCTAACATTTTCCATTGTATGGGGATGTCATAAAAACCTCCAGCTTCATCCATGACTGATCTCCACCAACCGATAAAAGGATAACCTTGGTTTGGGCGATGCTTCCCGCATCTCCACTTGATAACGCACTATTCCCGCACCACACCCCTGTCGGAATTGTACAATAATCACCTTCCACTGCGAAGGCCACATCAAATCACCGTCGATCACGGACCCTTGGCCCACACCGAAACATCGGAGGGCATCAAAACCGAGATGATGTCACCAGCAGCAGCAGCAGATCCAAACGCTGGCTAAGTAGCTGGAACATGATGAAGTGTTCGCTCAATGTGGGCACACTCCAACGACGACGATAATGCCCTGTTCCTTAAATACACTTCACGACAATGCAAAAGGCAAAGAAAACCCAAAAAAAAAAACAAAGCAAAAATCGGCAAGTGAAAATTACTCCGCACTACGATTCTTTTTTTTTGCTTGCCCTTTTGAAAGTAGCATAACGAATCGGTATTAAAGTGATTTTTTCCCCCGTAATGTGTTGCTGTAATTTTCCTGTTGCGCTGAAGCGAAGATGGTGATTGCTTATTAGCGTCTTTTTTTGCCCTTTGGTAGAGATAATGGGGAATGAGCGACGTTCTAAGAAGCTGTCCTATTGTTTATTCCATTCTGGCTGTAGTGTGAATATGTGATTGAATTGGAACTATAACCTTGGGGACGTTGTTCTTCGGGTGTCGCGTGCTTCCGTGGTCCATTGTCGTCGCTCGATGACCATTTGCGCGGCACCCGGCCCTTTTCGTCTGGATCGTGAACGCACAGAGCGAACAGTGGACAAAATGGTGGCGATTGTTTGTCCACAAACGTCGTAACATTTGTGGCTGAGTAAACAGCGACACTTGCACGACACCCCACGCCCCACACACTAGTGGCAACCGGCTCGAAATAATGCGTGTATGAGCTCATCGAGAAAACACTTGATGGCGACGGGTTGGCTCCGGACGCCTTTCTTCGATTCGATTGAGATTCCATTAGGCCCTTGGTGGTGCGCAGTGACGGGGTGGGTGGGTTTAGGTGTTTAGGAATGCGGCCAGGCGCACAACACTTGCCACGGTGTGGCATAAATCAACGATCAGCAATCCGATCGATCCAGCAAGCCAGCCACTTGCGCTCGCGTCAGGTGCCGAAGATGAAGCTGGTCGCCTGTTTGGTGGCATTGGAGCGCCTCGAACCGCGGTGTAGAATGAGAATGTGAGCCGCTATCAATGGGGACAGTTGTTGATCGCACCGTGCAACGTGAACGGCCGTCAATGTGATGGCTTATTGGTTTTAATTATTCTCTGTGCCAGCGGCGAACGGCCGGTGCGTTCACATTCCGAATAAAAATTGATTCTAGCTTATGGTTTTGAAGATTCGATTCGATTCTAATCGGAAATAGATGAAGAGGGGAGAGAGGAGAGTGAAGTCCGGGAAAATCTAGGCCAACCGTAATAAAGACCTTTGCCTGCCGGGGACCTAATCGTCGACCGTCGCGTGTCTAACCGGTGTTAAAGCATGTGGATGTGGCGATTAGCCACACCTTAGAAGCTGTCTTTAGTACACGGGTGGTTGTCTAAACGGTTTCTCCTTTGTTGTTGTTTTTTTCCCATACCGAGACTTCACCGGTAGAGCGGAGGAAGGATAATTTTCTTCTAACCCATCACGTTTTCCCGAACTCCTCGTATCCCGTAGACAGAGTGAACCATTAATGATCGCCCAATGCAACACACCGATTCGGTCGATTCCTGCCTCCTCCTCCTCATCATCCTCCTCGTGGAAAGTAAACAAATTTCAGAGCGGAAAAGTTTGTTTCCTCGTTTACTTGTTGTTAATCCAGACGCACCCTCCCCCCCCCCCTCCTTAACCTCCCCCCCAAAAGCCATCTCCCACGCTCGTGCCACGCACGCGACGGTGAGAAGAGAATCGTCCATCAAACGCCATCAACAGAAACTGTTTATGCTACATGGACACATGGACACATTTGCCCGTTGGGCCCGTGTTGGTCTGTTTCCCGGATTCCCTTGGAAGCGATAATCCGGAATTTATTGTGTCGAAAGTGCGTGTATTTTGTGTGTGAGGGAATGGTTTTGTTTGAGGGATGAAATGGGCGGTAGATTACATCATCAGCGTCACCATGATCGTGCAGCACCCAGGCACGAGTGAAGAAAGCAGTACGATGTTCCGGCTATGCTATGCCAGTTTCGTGATTTGTTTGCTGGGTGGCACAGAAACGCTTCCGTGTCGATGGCGCCACATTTTTCATGGATGGGACTATCGCGAAGGATTGTCCCTTGCTGGTATCGCACCGAAGCGATTCATGCCCTTAGATGGGAGAATGCGGTAAATTTGGTGTCCTTCCGTAGCTGTGTGGTCTTTAAAATGCAAACTTTATGGATTGTATGGAGAAAATATGGCTTAAAATGGGTAATGGAAAGGAGCAGCACGTGTGTCACAAATACTAAATCATGCTAAGAAAATAATTAGTACATCATTAGGTGCGAGAGAAGAACGTAAATACATTACATTCCTACGAATTGACGGATATCGTGCTTGCGGATGATCTTATACTTTTTGCAGAAATACCTTTGTACATCCTATCTTTTATAATGTTTTAGTCGTCGATTCGCATTATTTAAGCATTTATACCTTATTTCATGGAATGAGGGTTATGGAAATGAGGTCTTTTTTATACACAGAGAAAGTAATACCCTTAGAATTATCATTGAATTATTATTGTATTCTACCTCTGGAAGTATAGTCTATAAATCGGAATAATTCCATTTAGGTTTAGAAGATCATAGAATTTCTACTATTATTGAAATCGCCCAATGAATGTTACGTTTAGTAATAATAGAAAGGAATTTGTTGGAAAATATTGGGAGCTACACAATATGTGCATAAAAACTATGAAAGTCTAGAGGAGCTTTTGCGTAAAAATCTGAGAGTTGTTTATTCTTGTAATGTAATTTACTAGCAAATATGGGTGCGTTTCTTTGCTTGGCGTTATTCTGTGTTTAGGCACAGGAAAATAAAGTTTGGTCCTGGATGGTTTAGCAAGTGTGTAAGTTTCTGGCGGTTCATTTCAATTCTTCCACGCACGTTCACAACGAACTGTCAAAAACTACGTCAAACGTGGTTTGGCACTCTTGAAGCAAACCATACGCAAGGTTCTAGGTTCTCGACCTCAGTCGGCTGACGGCTCGGTGAATTGGCGAGATTCGATTACGGCTCAAGATCGAAGCAGAAAACCATCGGTGGGAGGTCACATAGCTCCGACGCTATGCGACGAGGCGACGCACCATTCACTTCACCATTCAAGCATAGCACATAACGTGAAACCGTGCATCTGTAATATGGGAGCGAAAGTAAAACGTTGCCGAAAAAGACGCCTTTCTTGTCGGTGGGTGTGAGTGTACGTGCGAGGGTTTTTATTTTTAAATCACAATATTTTTAGCCAACGAACCAACGGCAACATCTGTTTTAGCAAATCCGCAGCAAATCATCCTTCGGTGGTGTAGAAATGCTTAGAGGGTTGGCGTGCGTGATGTTTCCGTTCCCATGGCAACCACATTCCATGCTGGACAAATAAACGCACTTTCCGAATCGAAGTGACGGTCGCGCCGTCAAAGGGCGGAGAATCGTTCGATCACCCATTCGCGAAGCCTGACTCCTACTAGCTGACTTTAGCGTGGAACGATGAGGAAACTATCCACAGCAAAGCATTAGATCATAACTTTGCATCATCCTGCATGTGGGGGTTTGATTTTTGTACAAAAAAATTGAATAATCAAAAACAACCGGATAGAGTACTGTTTTTATCACACGGCATCCATCAATACCGTCGATGCGTGCCTGCGTGAAGTTATGGCGAGTTTGACATTGGAGGCGGCACATACGTGAGTCAACCGATCGCTCGAAACACTCGAGCAGTGTGTCATTTTCCGTGCGCAAGTGGATTGAAAACAATTAGCGGCAACGTGACGAGGTTTGTCGATTATCCGATACCTTCCCTACTGAGGCTGATGCTTCTGGAGAAGTTTTGCTGACGCTAGATCATCAACACGATAAGTGGCAGCAATCATCGATGAATACGGAAGCCTTTAATTTTATTAGTTTTCCATCGCACTGGTTGGAATGATGATCGTGTGTGAAGCTTGCCTTACCGATTGGCCTTTGAGTCATAGAATTACGGGTAGCAAGAGCCAAGCCCTTCCCATGCTTTATTAAAATTTACGATACCCGGTTGACGTTTAAGTGAATTTTGTGTCAAATGAAAACGACGAGATGATCGAAGCAAGCTTAACGAAGTAAAGTTTCGTGGGCGGTGCCTATACTCCATTAAAGCAAACTCATAATATCGCACACCGCTTCAAGGTACCGCCCATTAAGGGTTATAATAGCCGTCGATTTGGGGATGATTTATTCTCCCGGGAAAACTTTTCCACTCACTCGGGCCTCCGGCCGCAGCGGAAGGTGACGCAACCGCACAAAACGATCGTTGCAACGGTGATCGGTTCGTTTTAAATTGCGCACTTGTTGTTTACTCCCGCACAGGAAAACTGCACAAAGAGTCCGCTGCAGTGACGCTTTCCGCTCACTTCACCCCGGTCAGCGTGTGAGAACTTTTACCCTTCCCGTCCTCGAACCATCCCATCCCGTCACGCGGTGGATGATTTAGAATGCATGTACGTCGAGTACTGTCGGTCCGGTTTTTGGAGTCGAGTACTGGAAATGACTATCATTTGTCCATCAAACGCCGGACTCCAGCGTCCAGCGTGATCTTTGAGCACGGCACGGATGGGGGTTGGTTTGATTAATGCCGCTTCGGAACGTCCATCGCACATTTTGACAGCTCCACAGGCAACCCAAGCCCCACGTGCTGTTCCGATTTCCGTTCGTCAAACCCGACCCGCACGACAGCTCACGACAGAAGGTGATAAAATTGGGCTTGAGGTGATTTTCGGTTGCTTTCATTACGTGGATTAGTTATGAATAAATCACCATATGGCGTACAATGGGAATGGGGGAACATATTTTTCCCGGAAGTAGTCTTAGCGATTAAGCATCGTTATCCAGTTCCGGGAAAACTGTCCAATGTGTCAGCTTTCAGAATTAACCACAAGCCAACCTGTCAACGGGTCATTTTAGTGTGTTTCCCGTATGATTTCTAGATTGTGCTGGAGTGCGATTAAAAATTGATCATGTTCGTTGAATTGTATCTTTGGTACATGTCGATATGAATGATGGCTTTACTTTAATTACATCATGCCAGAAAGCGGAGGTTCTGCGCTGTACTTAGAGGAAATGGTGTCAATTATTTATATGATATGAAAATATTACATCACACTGACATTTTTCCTGTTTCCGAGAAATAATTCATTTGAATCATACATTCGTAGAGGATACATGCTCGTAGAGGACAAGCCTCTCGGTTCAATGGAATTTTCGTTTTATGAAAATGTTCTCGTATAGAATTAATAACAAAAGCTATGCGTGAACATATTATATTTCTCGAGCAAGTTGGCTCCAGTTCATCATATCGTGATCAAGGAAATTTAGTATAATTTTATAACCAATGCTCGATTTTCCTTACTATTCAGTCACATACTCCAATTTAGCTGATGTGGAGCAAAAATGCGAATAATGAATGCATGAATGCAAAAGGATTAAAAGCATGTTCGATCATTTTCTGGATCGTGCTGCTGTAGTGCAAAAGCGGTATAAGAATCTGTTAGATTGCCTATCATACTTTCCTGGGATTAGTCTGTTCTCGTCTGGACTTTATTGCTTCCGCACTTTTTAGGTAGGAAAATCCATATTCGTGACTAATTCTGCACCAGTTCATTCACCAACTAACGTACCAGCATCCATGAGACGTCGATGAGGATCATATGTTTCTTAACATTTGTGACGAATCAGACAAAAAACAGCTGAAAATTATGCAGGATGGAGGAAATAATTTCGGAAGTATTAGATCAGCACTAAAGCACTCCCACCGCTCCCATCGTATTGGAACCGAAGAATTTATAATGTACAGACTGTGGCCTTCAGATTGTTTTTGGTTCTTTTTTTTCACAAATTTCGGTCGTTGCAGCATCTGTTTTCAATTTTCCATTCCGAAACGGCCCTCTTTTGTTTTAATATTATTAATGGTACGTTCGATGTCGTCATCCCTCCCAAAACTGTACGTGCAATCACCGTCGCACGCATCGCTCTAAGAAACCGTAGCACAGACGTAGCTTATAAAGAGAGTAGAAATTATATTCGTTTTTTTACTAACTACCAATCAGCTAATGACCACTTTGGAACTGGTGTAGTGGATGAATTGGATGAAAATGACACTTGAACGTCATAAACACGCGTCCGAAACGGTTATCTTCCATGGACGCATGCGAACGTGTGAAAGAACATTTGCATTTGGTTAACGATTATTAGCACCGTCGAACCGATGAAGGATTTAATTGCTTCCAGGGGTGATAAATATCATCAATCGGGGCGCGTTTCCCATTTGATTGCCCAGCATGAGGATAGTAGACCGTGTGCGGCCCTGTTTATATTGCCGCGCTGGAAGTAAATAAACAAACTTACTTTACTTTACTTCGATCGCTTTCAAACATCGCTCAACCCGCTAACACCGTACCTTAAACGCAAACGAATGCGATGATTGATGCGAGCTGCCGATGACGATGGGGAAGGGAAAAGAAAGGGGAGAGAAGAAATTTTTATTTTCGTTCTCTCGATCCATCGCAAAGGAGGTTAAATAATATACGTATCGTACCGCTTCTCGAAGTAATTACGTCACAAAAACCTCGATCTAAATTCGTACCCTTCTGACACCAGCGACTATGTGTCAGCAAGTAGTTAAATCATACTGCAACACACAGACGCAACGGAACGGAACACGAAGTCGTTGGGAGCGATTTGTTTCGAGGTGTACAATAATATAAATAAATTCTGTGCTGCATTTGGGGCGCGTCTTTTCATTCCCGCCCACATCGACCTCTATCCGCACGGGGAAACGATGTGCCCTTGCGAACAAAACGATGCAATATCGTTTTGTCTTCTTGTTAAAGTCCCTTTTTTTTAGTTTAATCGTTTAAAGGCGGGGAGATTCTCATTGGTCGGTCATTCCGGAAGCACCGGAAATGCGCTTCACAGACGTGATTGTAAACGTGATTGTAAGGCACAATCGAGAGACGTGAATTTCTTCTAACTCTTCTCCTTTAATTCGCAGCGAGCGCCCTGAAATGTTGGCGATGCTCTTCGGACGCCTCGACGGCCGCCTTCTGTGACGATCCGTTCACGCAGGACATCATCACAGAGCAGCAGCGTCGGTGGAGCTACGTCGACTGCAGCTATCCACCGCAGGTCAACTACCAGTTCTCGCAGCAGAACCAGCAATCGCGACCCGTCTGCAAGAAAATGAAGCAAATCAGTAAGTAATGGGTTCCGGCACCGACTTGGGAATGGGTGAACAATCGCTATCACGACAGCCAAAAGATGAATTAAGCAAACCGGCATACGGGGCGCAACGGAAACGCGATCAAAAGCAATTAGCTAATGTGTGGAAAAAGGGGAACGACTCGACTCGATACGACGAAGTCATGCACAGCGTGTCGTAGTGCCGAGGGACGATTCCTAGCGGTCCATCCCAGGATCACTTTCCGGGTGAGCAATGCGTATCGCGTGCTGCACGGTGCAGGAGGAGGTGTGTCGAAAAGATTTACAAGCTAATTTAATTAGGCGCTCGCTTCTAGCTCTCACCAGCAAATAGAGCCATTCCGTGGTCTATCGGTTGGCTGTTTTTCTCATTTCACGTCCTTTGGGTAAAATAGCAATTAAACACGAAATGATAATATCCGCGAAAATGCACGAACCCGAACGGCGGTCGTGTCACATGGTGGTGGGTTTGTAAATAGAACGCAGATTTGTTTTTAAAATGAATTTTTCTTTTTGCAAAACAGCTGCCAGCAAAGAATGGGGCTCCTTGCTTTAAGTAGCATTCCATTCGTGGTTTAAGTGTGCTTTAGGATTGTCATAAGGGGGGCGCAGGATGTTTGTTCTCTTGCCGGGTTAAGAGTAAACATCAACAATGAACAATTATTTTCCAAATTTTCTTTAATTTATTTACTACTCTTAGTTTAATTCACTATCCAAAGCTATTACGTCTTTAGAGATGTGCTAAAGGATGGAAGAGAGGAATCACTAGAAAATATGTTATCGGGTTTTTAATCGTTTTTATTTTAAATTTGCATTATTTTAAAAATCTGTAACAAAATTAAATATCGTAAATCACCTTTTCAGTTCCTGTTGATAAAATTCAAGTGAACATGGATGATAAAATTATCTTTTGGTCTCATATCTTACAAGAAGCGATCAACTTTTTAGGGAGCGGCTTGACAAATTTGATTACTAATAAGAATTAACACTCCTTTAACTTACTTTTCTACAGCAGGCGATAGTGCATTATTATTCAACCTGGATGAATAAAATAGTAAAGTAGTGAAATTCAGCTTGCTAGGCAATTCACAATCCAGTTCCTAAGAAATCGTTGGAATAATTTGGCTGACTAATTGTAGAGAAGAATGCGATTCTGAATTGTGCTAGAAGTCAATACTAGGTTTTAATTCAAACGCTTTGGTATTAATAAAAACCGAGTTCAACTGAAAGCTACTACATTTTCGATCAATTTAGCTAATTTTTATTTTGAATTGGATTAATTTCAATAACTTTTCAACTTTATATATAGCAATATATAAAGCAATATACCCATGTAGACTTTAGACTGTATCCATGTTTCTAGGAGGAGAAAACTACCCCTTTTTTAATTTTTACCGTTTCATTTCTCAATAGATGAACTCGACGGACGTTCCTTCTTATATTTAATTTCAGTTATTAAATTTGAAACATCTAAGCGTTAAGGATTCTGTTTATTTGAATGTCTCTCATTCCTCCCCGCATTCACCTATCTTTACATCTACTTGCAGTATTTAAAGATACGACCTTTTGACTACACCTAACACACTTCTACAGAATAAGAGAACACTTTTCAAGAAATACGTAACGATACGTAACGTAACCATAGTTAATTTCCGAAGTTATTTCCTCGATGTAAGTAGCGTAATGAGAATTAAAAGATCTTTTATCCTTTGCCTATTTTATTCATTCTTGCTGTTTTCTTACCTCACAACTAGTTTGCTTAGGACCATGGTATTAGCAAATAAGAGTTAGCATATTAAAGAGACTTTCATGTTACTTGCAAAATATGTATTTCACTAGGTAAAAAATTATATCAAATTAATTTATAAAATACTATTGATTTCAAAATCTTCGAATATTTATTTACTATATTTGGCTTTCACATTGCTGAAGCTATAATTTGTGCTCTGAAACCTTTACATCGATGAGTAAAGGCGATAAAAGGTGATCGACAGGTGATGGAATGTTTTTTGTAGTTACCGTAGATTCGAAGCAGCAAAGCATGATAAACTAAATCAAAGATTTGTATTGAACGATCACGCGGGATGAAATGCTCGATCAAAAGTTCCTTCAACAGAAATATTTTTATCTTCATTGTTTCTCATCTGCATACCAAAATCAAGTGTGGTACTGCTGTTCGTAAGGAGTAGGTTACGCTGACGACGAGGAACTACAGAACAGGCAATGAATAAGTTGATAAAAAAAACACTTCAAGAATTTATTATAACCTCTCCGGAAGCGCCTAGCTACACAACCAGACATGCAACAACATCACTCAGAGTACATCGCGTTCAACCTAATGCAATTGTTATGCACCTGGCGTGAGTTATGAACTTCGCTACCTCAGCACTCACGATGTGGTCTGCTTTGAATTGCATTAATGATTGTGTATGGTAGCGAAAACGGTAAACCAACGATTAGACATTGTGCGGGTGTGCCATTTGCCTGATAAGTCGCTCTTCCGTCGTAACCATTTACGCGCGAGTTTCGTTAGCCGTCCACGACTATATGTTCCGTAGCTATTACCATCTATTTGCTTCCACTTTTCCCACGCCAGCTGTGGTGTCTGGGGACTAAAGTGAGTAAGTTAAGGAAAATGAAATATAAGAATTCACTCTCCAACGCTGCAAAGTTCGAAGGAAATGACTTATCTGTTCGCACTGTACCCTCCGAGGTAGCAGGCGAACGTTCGTGATGGGCCGTTGTGACGTGGTGTCGAATGTCGGGGCGTGATCAGGGTCGTAAAGTGACAAAAGGTAGTACATAAAAGCAGCGGGACGTCTCCGGCACACTCGAGACGATATGGTTTTAACGATCTTCGGAAGGAATTTTTCACTTCCGGTCGATCGGTGGAGGGCTTCCGAAGGGGTTGTATTTACACGCTTATCAGGTAGAAACGGCCAGATCCCGTTCTTGTGAACCTGTTGTTCACACAAGTTAAGTGTGTGTTATGCGATCGGTTCAAAACAAATAATCGAACGGCTCGTCTCGCTTCCAAAGCGACTGGCCCTGTTGAAGGCTTATGCCCGACGGCTTACCTGTTGATTATGGATGCACTTGTAACTAATGGAAAGGGGGCAGGTGTGATGGATGCGTGGCAGGCTTGCATTAGCAATAAGCTGCGGTTCATTACGCAACTTAAAACCAGCGCACACTCGCACCTCAATGCTGTAGATGTGGGAAAGAAACAGCTCCCGTTCCTTCACGATAGTGCTGGATGTTTCTGAAATAGCATGTAGCACTTGTATTTTTTGCGACCTTGAATCCGTTGCGATCTACAGATGCGTTTGCCATGACTCAGATCAGAGCTCAGCCTCGGTAACAGACGCCACGTGCCGAGTGCGATTTGATCGTTCAAGCCTCCCGGGTAGCAAATTGATATTAATTTCGGTCACAGCTTCGGCAGCTTCTATGCAGATTGCATTGACACGTTGAAGTAGCAGATTTTAATACATGCGAACCGTCTTGAACCTTGCGCACGCGACTAATTTCGAGCGGAACGATGAAGATGTTCAAACGAACAGCTCGTAAGGGAGGAAGCGTGATGTTTCTCCTACGTTTGTCATCGTTTAGGGCTGCCGTATTAATCACGGACCGTTTCGATTGTACGCTCTGCAGGATTGTTTCGTTCGGTTTCTCGTCTTTTATCTTTATGATCACTCACCGTGGGACATCGTAATTTCAAGAACTAGAGGTTGTTTATCGAAATTAAATAACAAACGGCAAAGTTGTTTATTTATGTTTATAGTTCCATACACGATTCTCATGTGAGCACTCATTTATCTACGATAAATTAAAATCCTATTTGTAAAGCACTATGAATCTGATGAATATTATATACATGAAACATGAATAATTCGTGACAATGAATACACTTTTAGGGAATACTTTATCATTGCCAAAGAAACATATGAATCGCCACATATTTACAATCTATAGAAGTTTCTTGAATCATGAGTTTAATTTGAGATTCAGTTTCTTAAAGATTACGGGGGTTAATTAATGTCACTAAATTACAGTTAAATCCATTCGCAACTAGACAAAAGCAAATATTAAACTCGCTCACACAAGCCAACCGAATTAGAGAGGAACAGTATGCATTTACATTTTTTACATGAATAAATTAAACACTAACCGCAACAACAAAAAAAACTTCATTTGCATGGATTTGCATGACCGACGGCGTTAACCATGCTATCGTCGTTCGATGAGATGCTCGAAAGATGCAACCTTCACAGTGACATTGGGTTGTTCGTGCGTTTAACCCGTTGCGTTATTACCTTCCACATGCACACTGCACCTCACTGCAATTGATGCACCCCTGTGTGCATTGCGATGTACATGCACGCTCATCGAGCGCTCGGCATCAAGCGAGTGCCATTTTCTCAAGATCAAAGATAGATTGTTCTACACTCTGCGCGCTGGGAATTTGCATGAACATTGGCGGCTCTAGTTTTACGATAGCGATTGCTCATTTGGGTTACTGAAGCGTGGCGCGTGTTCCGAATATGAACCACAGAACGGTATTGACCTAGCTCTTTATTTGTCTCACTCTCTGTCTATTGTAGTTAACGATCGCGTTGTTGTGTCGCGTTCCTGCTCCTATGAGGATGTCAACACGCCACCCAACTCGTGCCTGAACGCCCAGACGCCGTCCTACATCAAGACCGAGTTCTGCGAGACCTGCTTGACCGACGGATGCAACGGTGCGTCCCAGTACGGGCCGGCCGCGCTGATGATCCTGGTCAGTGCACTGTTAGCCAAACTGCTCGCCTGGTAATAATGGCGCCACCTTGCCATGTGTTTTGAGGTGGTTCCCACCGAAATGGTGCTCAGCTTTGGAAAACAACAGGAGCAGCAGCCGCATTAGCAGTAGCAGCAGCAGCAGCAGCAGCAGCAGCAGCAGGAGCAGTTAACTTATCGCAACACAATCCATTCATCAGCATAGAATGCATGCTGTCGCACCGAATCTCATACACCACCGGTTCACCGGAGAAAGTTGCCTTACGGAGACGCTGTAAGCGTTCGATAGGAACAGAAGTATTTTCACCGTAAACATACCACAATTCTATGTCTACAATTTCCGAGGAAATAATCCTCACCACCACGTTGTTTTAACACACAGTTCGCTCATTTTTTTTAATTATAAGCGTGGTAAATTAAATTTTCTTCTAAAACACAAGCGCGCGTTTGTGTTTCGGACCAGTAGAGTGCAAAGAGAACAAATTGTACAAATCACAGAAGGCTATGGAAACTGGAATGGATAGTATGACCGTTCCGTTTCACATGGTACCTACATCGCTTATGACTTTTTCTACATCTTGTTTCTTCTTTCGGATTTCGCTCCAGACGATTTGCTCCCAAAAAATATGAGTTTATTTATTAGCTCTATATAGATGTTTAACGCAAAACAGAAGATTCGAACACTCAATAGATATTGCTCGTAAAAATGGCACATCACGAAACGCATCAACAAAACCCACTATAAACAGATTTGTTACAACATTCTTGGATAAATAAATGGATTATTGAAAAAAAATCTCACAAATTGCTAGAATTTTACACCAACAACTAGAAAACAATATAGTGGCCCCAGTTTCGTATCAAGCATATCAGTGAAGGCAACACTTACTCGAAATAATAGCACTATCTGATCATTCTCACAACTACATCACATCACCAGTTAAAATGTACATAAGTTAATATTCTAGAAAATAAAGTTACCTAAAACAAAATGCTTCGTTTTATTTCAGTATCTTTTTTTAAAACTGTTTTTATGCGTTTTCAAGAGCACTAAAACCTTCATGCTATATGTATGATTGTGGCTCAAATGGTAAGTAATGAAAAAAAATGAGAATACAATGCACGATCGTGCGATAAATAGGTTTTGTAGGAGAGATAGATAAAATGGAAGAATCTTTACAATGACATGGGGCACTGTACACATTTTGTATTCTTTCATCATCAGGGCTATTTCAAGTGTTGTGTTTCAACGTCCGTACACTTTCTTCAATACGTACAACACGAATTCGAATAAATGAGCTGTTCGCTTCAACATTCTAGTACCCCTTGCTCTTGTTATGTTTAAATCAGGTCCATTTTCTCTTGTATCCTTGATAGTGTATCACCTATGGTTACTATTTCTATTGGCCGTACAACTGCAACCACGGTCACAATGTTAAAATTAGCCGATTGTTTTTGTTCTTCATGCAGAAACATATACAACATATACAGCTCGATTTATTGAATAATAATTATATCTTTTTCACGTCTAATTTGCTACACAGAAGATTATTGTGTCCAGTTTGTGCTCGGTGTGTTGATGTCATGAGCTCAAAACAGTTTTCAAAAAGCCAACGAAAGACCCGTGGATGCCATGTTGCATTCTTCATTAAAACATTTACAGCAACCTGTTTGATGATCCGAAACGAATTCTAGACATAAGATCATCGAAACCGATTATGAATGCTTGGTTGGAACTTTTAAGTATAAGACGATCACCTCGAGTCGAACTATGGTAAAATGTGGTTGTATTGTCTCAGATGCATGAGAGCAAAACTTTCAGGCTGAAAACCAAAGCTCGAGCTACATTACATACATTATACATTACATTACGAACTACATTACATACATGCATGACAAGGTATAGAAATATCCAAACCGTGATGAGAAACAAAATATGATCAGCAAGTCATGCTGCGAAGATTTACTTTTTTTTATTGTTTGATTGTTTATTGAAAGGACATGTGAATGGTCAACAATAATGGTCTTATTGCTGGTCGTTCACATTTATTGAACTAAAGCACAAAAAAACATTACAGACTGGTTATAACACAACGCATAACAGAACTCACAAAATTCTTAGCAATCTATTTAAAATCATGCGCATGGTGCAAATCGAATGAATCCGAATGAACGACAAGAATTTAACGGAAACACTGCTGCGTAATGGATTAGGAAACAAAAGTGCAGTAGGACTTCAACCAAAATAACTATGAACCTCACATCGATCAAAACAAAGTGTGATGTTTAGCTCTCCCAGGAACAGAAGAAGTCGAAGTAAACTATGATATTATTTTATTTTGAGAAATTAAAATTACCTTTAAAGATTATCTTAATTAGTTGAGAATGTTTAAACATTAAGAAGCATAAGTGAATGAGTAAAAAGTATTGACAATGAAGTCCCGCAAAATACTGCGATAATCAGATTTTATATTTTAACCCAAACATCGTGCGTACATGCCTGGTGTACACGATGTACATTATATTGAAAAAGTGCATTTATCGACGTTATAACGGCGCCAATTTTGTTGAGGATTTACCAAACCTTTTCGATAGTTCAATATTTGATCAAATAAAAAAAACTGTTCTTGATCTTGTAGCGTGCTTACGGATGGTACGGATAACAGGCTAAACTTCGGTTCAATAGCTGAAATCAAAGTACTGCAGAAAGACCGTGATGGAAAATCATGTCCCGGTAAGCATCACGTTTCTTCGAATTTCGCGGTACGTAACTTGTAAAATGCTTAAAAGTCTTAATTAATACACATTAATACTCCAGGTATTGCCGGAGGTAGAGACGGTCGAAGGTTATAGTAATTTATGAGAAGCAATATACATTGTTTAGCAAATAACCTATACATTGTGCTATTTACATAGCTGTTTACCCAATGTTTATATAGTGATAATTTTATTTGCTACATATTTTCACAAAATATAGTTCGTTTAAAAAAATACTAAAACAAAGGATGCTCTAGCCACGTTTTTTAAATTTTTATTTCATGAATCAGTAGATGCATCAAATGCATGATGCATCCGATTTTTTCATTTTGCGTACCTTACGATGCGAAAGAAAACTAATGTTCGCATTGATAAACAAGAAAAAAAAAAATGTTATTCAAAAGTTACATCTTTTTTCAAACCTAAATTTTAACACTCTTGTTGTCGTTTAATGAACAGTACCACCGCTATCGCTAAATCTTGTTTCTACGCAAAAGAAACGCATCATTCAATTCATTTACGCATGAAGATTCTACGCTTGGTCATTTCTGTTTCTCCATGAATAGTTATACCCGACGACCATCCATTAATCTTAAATGATTTTTTGACAGGTATATTACTTGTTTTTGCAGAAAAATATAGCTGTCCAAACTAAATGGGATTATAAATGTCGTAACACGCGTTGCTTTCCCAACGAAAATTATGTCCGATGTAGAATTCAGTTACAGTGTCCTTTCTGACTTACTCTAGCTCCTTCGGTTTTGCACAAATAGTTATTCCTCCTCGCTATCGCTATCATCGTCATCGTTGCTGCTGCTGACGTCATTGTAGGTTATATTGCTGCTGGTGCCAGCATTTGGACGTTCGTCCTCACTGTCGCTCTCGCTACTGCTGCTCTGCAGTTCCTGCTTTGTTTGGACATTTGCTTTGATCGGTGCAGATTGTAGGCTTTCTTCGTCTGTATCCTGTCTCGCCGCCTTTTGCATTCGTTTGAGAAAAGCCTCAGATTTTTCTTGTGGCAACTTAATTAAATACGCGTGCACCTCTCTGGAATATCTCTTCTGCGCAGCAAGCGCTTCCGCTCGGATTGCCTCCTTTCGTTGCTCGGACAGTTTTTCAAAGGACTCCTTACATTTTTCTGGTTTGCCATGGTAATAGTGCAGCTTGTAGTACTTCAAAGCCGATCTGATGAGAGGAGATCAAAGTAAATTGTGAGTTATGTATCAAAAAAGGAATATTGGGCGAATGTACGGTGTTAGAACGTTCTAGAGAATATTATACACTCGCATAATAAGAAATGGAAGCTTCTAGAATGTTGTTAGAGGGAGACAGATTTGTCAAAATGTAGTTTCATTATCCGTGTAGACAAAACTATAAAAACAGCGACATTTTTGGTTGAAGAGTCAGTTCTAAAAACCAGTTCCGAAAAAGGAGCAACAGCTGATTTTCAACTACAAGTCTTTTAAGAAAAAACAACACAACGTAGGGTTCAACCGAGGTAACGTCCAACATACGATAAAGCTACATACCTTGGTGGACATGTCGGTTCCGGCAATATCAACTCCGCATTGCCGTTTTCAATCGTTGGTTTTCGGTCAACTTTATCGGAGCTTCTGGAAAAATAAAAAAAATGATAGGTACAATTGGTTCTTGCGTTCATTTTCCTATCTATATCATAAAATCTATATCATAAATAAATAATCTATATCATAAAATGATATTCAATAGCATCGAGCTAACAAATATACCCACGGGTGATTTGAAAGCCAAGGGAAAACATAATTTAATGTGAGATACTTACAATTATAAAGCGTAAAAGAAATCGCCTGATTTATCATATTTTGTTTTATAGTGAAAAATGGTGTTTGACTTAACTCACGAATTGGAAAAGAATACAAATCATTCAAAGTCACCTACCTGTCTGACTCAACTTCTTCCTGTCTCTTTTGCTTTTTGGGCGAACTGACTGCCGGAGAGCCAGAAAGCAGCTTGTGTTTGCGATTTGCAGAAGGTTCCGCGAACGGCGTTGGTGGCGGACTTTTGAGAATCGATTTTAACTGCTTGCCATTAACCTTGTCGTTCTTGGTAGCAGCAGCAGCAGCATCCACAGTAACTTGCTTCTCCGGAGTCGCGACGACATCCTTGGTCTTCTTCTTCTTGTTAGTTTTGCTTGGATTTTGTTGAACGTTTAATTCGTTTGTGGTAGATTCAGCAATCGGCATATCGCTGTATAGCGTAGCGGACGTTCCATCAAGTATAGTATTCATAGTGTTCTGATTATACTCGCGCCGTTCATCCTTGTCTAGCTTACTAGTTACGAATAATTGCAGTTGCTCGTGTTCCGAGCGACGCATGCTTTCTTCCGGTAGGTTCGAAATGTACTCCTGGTACTTGTGCACAAATTCCATCTTAGCGCGCCGATACTCCAGCTCAAGCTCTAGCTTGCGCATCTTAGGAAGCGACTTGTATTCGGCCATTTTTTCCTTACGCCACGCGCTCGCTGTTGTCGCCGATTTGGGTATATCCGGTTGCTTTTTCAGATAGAAATCGCACAGGTTGTGAGAAATCGGTTCTGGTTTACCGCTTGCATACTCCACTATATTCTGTTCTTCTTTGGTTAATTTGAGCGTGTTGTCTCCGGATTGATGTTGGAAGCACTCCTGGATATACTTGTACCTTTGCTTTTTCTCTAAATCATCCCACATGGCACGCATTTCTGGAAGGCTTGATTTCAGTCCATTTTTACGCTTCTCGTTCACGAACATTTTAAATGGAGTAAGAATTTTTGTATTGAGCAGTTTAACGCGCGGTTGGGAGATCTTTTGGGTTGGTTTTACTTCCAAATGAGGATTCTCACGGCTGTGTAGGTACAATGAAAGTCGAGTGAAAAGGTGCACAAATGGATGTCGCCGATAATACTTACTAGAATTTCTCCAACTCTGCCTTGTACGCCTCCTTCGCTTGTTCAGCCATCTGCTCGTACTTTCTTTTCTTCTTATTACTTAGAGCCGCAAATTCTTCAGCCAATTTCTTCATTAACTGTTTGAAAATAATAATAAAAAAAACAATTCAACGTGTACCATGGGAAGAGAATACCAACCATGCACATAGAAAATCGACTTACGTTTATACCAGTTCCCTTGTATTTCTCCTTGTAAAAGGCGTACTTTTCCTTCATGAACAAATTGTACGCAGATGGTGGCTTCTTGGGCAGCGCTGCCTTGACAATTTTCGCGCCTATTGCCGGAATGTCTTCAACCATCTCGCTTAGGGTGCGAAATTTGCGAATCTTCTGCACCAGAGCTTTCGTTACTTCTTCAACTTCCTTTGGTGAATGTTTACCAAAGGCTACCTGCTCCCAATCGATTGCCATCAAGGTGTACTTGTAAGATTTTATATCCACTGGAACATTGGCTCGCAGTTTAGAGAGGAGTTTATCGTAATCATCTCTCGACCACCCGGTAGTGGCTACATTCAACATTTCATCGCTTTCATCTTCATCTGATTCTGAGTGAACATCATTCACTGATAAAAAATTTAAAGAAAAATATGTTATAAAATTGCAAAACGAATCAAACAGAAAATGCGAGCGTTTTATTACCTCCTTCAAATTTCCTCCGCATTTCGTCGCTTTCAGCGGAACGCTCAAAAGCCACCGACAATGATCGCTTTCTCATTCCGGAGGGGTCGCAGAAACACTAACAATACAACGGTACAAAGCGGTCTCAATCTGTCCACACGCTAACGACAATTGTGTTGCAAAGAAGCGCAACCAATCCAGCAGATTTGGCACAACACACTTTAATATTAAACAAAGAAGTACTATATTATGTTTTCACAAATAGCGGTTTCCGCGTTTTTCACTGTTTTCCTTGGAACACTTTTGTTAAACATGTGCTTGATTGTTTGATGACATTTGAAAGTTAAACGATAAGTTTGGTATGCGCGGTGAACGTTCCACAGCACCAGATTTGAAATTATAAAATCACCAGTCGTATCATAGCTAACCGGCAATAATTGAAACCAAATTATATAGTACCGGTAATAATGATCGTACGTCGGGAAAAGAAGAGAACACAAATGACGCACATACGATTTATTGCATATATAGCATTGAGATGTAAAGGGGGTACAGATAATTTTCCTTGCATTTTGATAATCATTTAAAATCTCTATATTTACTTAAATGGAAGTTACTACCGTATAATATGAGTCTTTTTTAGATATAACAACAGCTACGATTTATAATAGCTATTAGTACCATCGAACATTTGCTAGTACACAAGCCGGTTGAAATGATTCATGTAATCATATGGTGTAAGAATTACATCATAAGAATATTTCAGTAATGTTGCGTTTTCCAAACCTAAAGGCCTTATGTTTTAGCGAATATAAACAGTAGGCACTGTTAAACATCTTAGTTTTCAGAATTTCATCACAATTGTTATCTTACGCCTTCACTACATCAATGAAAGCATATAGTTCCATCTATATTCAATAAATATTTCGTTTGATTTTTTAACTGCATCATGGAGATACAAAGAAGGTCGCTTCATAAAAGCTGAGTAATTGTGTTGAGAAAAATAAAACAATTGTGTCATTTGGAAATGTGTATTCCCTGCTGCTACCAATCTGAACTAAGTATGTGTGTGTTCAAAGACGTGTGCAAACAATGACAAAAAAATGAAACACCCTGTTTTTGTTACCGAGTTTTCCAGACGCATCGATGACATAAATATATCGTTTTCGTCGATCATTTGTTCGTTGGGAATTTTTCCATTGATTATCCGGTTTATCCGTTGTTGACCAACCCTAACTCGGTTAAACGAGATCGCGGTTAATTCGGTTCATAAACGAAAACGCCAAACAATTAACCCCGAGATTTTGTGCCTTATTCTTAAGTTAGGAAAGGTGTTTTAGCTGTTTATGCGCGACAGAAGATATTTTATCGAAAGTTCAAAGTAATTTAACGTTCCAAACACGACGAATGATGCAATCCAGAAGTATTTGTGCGATCGTGTGCAGTTTAGTAGTGCTGCTCAGTTTTGGCGTCCAAATGGGTGTGTATTGTTTACGATCATGAGCGTGTGTCGTTGATGCATGATTGATGAACTAATCATCAGATTAAATAACATTTTTTTTCTTCGAGTTAATGAACTCGTCGATGACAAACAACAACATTTAGTTCAATTCAAAACGATCACATGGTAAATTTGACCATTAATAACCTAATTTTTAAATTACCGCAGGTGTGGCAATCAAGTGCTGGGAGTGCCGTTCTGATTCCGATCCCAAATGTGCCGATCCTTTTGATAACAGCACGCTTTCAATTACGGACTGCAAGCAGGTGGAGCAAAAGGCACATCTACCTTTGGCGCAGGCTACCATGTGCCGCAAGATCCGGCAGAAGGTGCACGGCGAGTGGCGATACTTCCGGAGCTGTGCTTTCATGGGTGAACCCGGCATTGAGGGTGATGAGCGGTTCTGTCTGATGCGCAGCGGCACGTACAACATCTTCATGGAGTACTGCACTTGCAACAGCAAGGATGGCTGCAATACTGCAGCGTTACGTGGTCCTACGGGCGTGTTGGTGGCGCTGGCAAGTTCCCTAACAGCAGTAGCCTTCTTCCGTCGTGTTTAGGTTGCCACTATCAGCCACTGCAAGCCATAGGACGCGGAAAACATTTTTTTTGTAGAAAATGTAGCCGATAGTAAAGCGTTCACAATGTGAGAGACAGCGTCGAACCGATGGCTGTCGAAATTTACCTTCATTCCGTCCTCTAAAGATTCTCCTGTCAGTATTCGGTGCATTAGTTTTTTGTGCTCCGATGACTTGAAATGAAAATAAATCATTTTTTAAATAAAATAATTTAATTCCTAAGCGTTCACTAGGTGAGAAACAGCGCCCCAATGGTTGTCGAAATGTATCTACATTCTTTCCTCTAAAGATTCTCCTGTCAGTATTCGGTGCATTAGTTTTTTGTGCCCCGATGACTTGAAATGAAAATGAATCGTTAAAAAAAATGTTTTCCAAATCGAATATATCTGTACGTTTTATTGATTGTTCTTTGTAAAAAAATCTACACTTGTTCTTATACCTATGGTTTACATTCTAGTGGAATGCATCAGGATATTCTTAATGTGGACGGAATAGTTTCTCGGGTTTAAAGCGGATGGAATGAATGGTACGGTACTTGCGTAAGGTGGGTTACAATAGAATCTTAGCTACAAACAGAAACACTGTAAGATACAGTATGGCAAATGACGAAGTTGTGGCTTTTGGGGCAGCATTGCACTCATCCTCCACGCAGTAGCATTCCTCCCAGTACACACCGTTTTCGTAAACACCCCAGTTACACACGCCTGTGACACCTGTTTCCGAAACGGACGCACACTGCCGAATCACCTGACGCCATCGTCCGTCCCCTAGAAAAGAGTACACATAAGCGTTTGACTAATGTACATATTAGAAACAATCCAAAACTTACAGATAAATCCACGAGGGCTCTGGTGCACCACCTTCATGCAGAACGATCCGGGCATATGCGATTCGTCACTGTTGCACTCGATCGCAATATTCTGCGTTTTGTTGAAGGCTTTATACGCACCACAGTTGTCAATTCCTTTCGGATCGGTTTGCGAAGAACACTGATAGCAACGGATTGCAGCAGCTGCGGAATGAAAAACGAGTTTTTGTTGGTAGTGGCATTCTAAGCAGGTTATCGGTACCATTTGTTGTGGGCGCGTATACAGGTGCCACTCCCATGTCCCTGAATCACACTGCACGCTTGACGTTGCTTAAGAGATTACACCTACCGAAACCGATGCTGAGGGTAAACAGCAAAATTTTTACTAAACTTTGCATCTTTCCTTAGAATAAATGAACACACTGATCAGTAACTTAACAAAAATAATTGATTTTGTTTGATGGAAACAAACGTTGCCTTGTTGTGTTTACAATAATGAGTCTGACGCAGAGATGTCAAAATGGTTGAAGCTACAGTGACCATCAGACGAACCGCAACACCAACCTGTTGCACACCAGCCAGCAATTCAGGGATGTAAAATTAACTTTGAATTAATTTCTTGAATGACTGTGAAAATGTTTAAAATTACTATGCAATAGAATCTTAAATAATGCAAATGTGAGAATTGAATTTTGTAATGTATACCAATATTAAAACGAGTTTTTCAGAAGCAGTCACACGTGCTCTGATAATTATTACATCAGAATATAATAAATTCGCTGCTACACTCGATGATGAGTCGATGAAAGTTTCGATAGTATCATAAAAGATAACCAGCAATCACGCTTGTATGAAACTCATAAAACCGATGCCAAAATCCTTTAAAATGATTGGTTTACAAGTGCTTTATGGCGCGGAAGTCTTTAATCGTGAATATAAATAAAATAGTTGTGGGGTTTCTGTTTACAGAGCTGTAGTATGGTACATCCAAAATATGTTAATGAATATGTTTATCCATGGTAACTTTGGCTGTCTTAACACATTTGCAAGTCTCCTCATTTTTATACTTTATACTTAAAAGGGTGACGACTCATTTAACTAAAAAAATCACCCACTTTTCTATTGTGTTTATTCAAGTCCTTTAAAACACCAAGTGAAATACCAGCTTTATGTTTCAGCAATGTTTAATTGTACAGCAGAGCTATATCATTTTGAATAGACGTTGAATAAAAAGTGTCCTTCTATGAAGATGATTTAATAAGAAGAATGTATTACAAAATCAGAAAAATGTCCTCCTCCAAATGTGCGTGCCGAGGATTCAGCATCTCTGGGTTTTGCACTTATGCACTAACAGCTACAATATTTTTGTTAGATTTGGTGTTTTTTTTAACGATTCAGTTGTTCTAAATGAGTTTGTTTTGTTGTAAGAAATTGTTTTTATGTTACAAATTTCTACATGACTGGACGTTCATTGCTTCCGTAAATGTTTAGATTGTTTAGAACAAATGTTTAGATTTATTCGTATGTTTGTTGAACTATACTTACAACAATAACAAACCCACATAGACATTGCACATAACTTCTATGTTATTGAAATGAGTAGTCGATTGTGGCGAGTTCTACAGATGAATCAAATTACAAATCTAATCAAATAATTGATTTTAGCTATTAAACACATTAGTATACGGCGGTAAGAAACATTACCAAGGATCTTGCAGCACATCTGTCATCGTATAAACGAATTATAACTCAAGTTTCGAGACAGTTCGCTTTTGTATCATTTCTTTTATTTTAGGTTCATTTTTGTTTTTTTTTGTTGGTTTGTAACAGTGATCCATAAACTATTTCTTTATACGGCGAATATAGAGTAAGAGGTTATGTATTTAACTGCTAACATTGTTTTAAGTGGTTTGTTTGTTTTCTGTTTTGTTTATCTCTACCACGCACGCACTATTTATTATCTTGCTGCTCATCTAAAACAAAGGTAGCACGTTCACGTTTCACGAAGTGTAGCAACGATGGTTTTCTTTATTTGGGTTTTCTTAAGTTTTACCATTCTCGACCCAGCCCTGATCAGCGCTGTAGAGAGTGTCGCCCGAACGACTTAGACGGCTTGTGGCATTTTGGGAGAGAATTCGGAATGGTACCGAATCTGGGGCGTCTGTTTGACGGCAATTAGTTAGTGTTTTATATTGTTTGGTAGTTTAAAATATCGATTTGATCGCTTTTATCCGTTTAAGTTTTGTTTTGCTTCCATCGGGTTTGTCATACCGATGATGAGCATATTTTGTATAACGCATCGCACTCGACATATGTATGGTGCTATAAATATCCATGTATAATTTTACTCGTCCACCACATTAATTCGTGTGTTTTGTTTTCAGCACATTCTAGAAAAAATACTTAAAGAAACAGCAGTCCCTAAAAGTGAACCATATCGTGATGACACATACACACCACAGCTTTGGGGTTTTAATTTCCCTGCACTGTGCGCTCTCGAGAATAAACCAGACCGAGGACACAACGGGAAAATGAATACACAGCTCATGTACACGTACCTACTAGCATAACCAGACTGCGGGATTGATTTCTATTGTGGTTTGTTAGCTTCCTGGTTATTCTTTTTCTTTTTTGAGGAGGGTTTTGTACGATTAAATATGTATACGGCATATCTGGTTAATGCATTATGATTTCTTTTTACGTTCACTACTACTGTTTCCCTTTCTTTTCTGCATTTTTTTCTGTAACTATTTACGTTCGTTCCGAATGTTTTGCAGAGTGCGTCGCTCGTGCCGTTAGCACGTTCGCCCGCCGGTTTGATATAGTTCTATTTTACTTTGGCTCCGTGTCCGTGGCCAAATTCGTTCCGTCCGGCTGTGTGCTCTCGCGGTATGAAACGCTGAAGTTGACACAAAATAAATTGTGTAAATCAAACACGTTGCCACGGCAACGTTAGGAGCACCCAACGAAGCCATTGGGCCCTTTACTGTTGAGCGTTTATACTTGTACCAGTCACCGCTTGTATCGTTCGTTGCGTTTTCAGTTTCGGTGTACGTGGAGTAGCACGTGAGTATGTTTGTTTGTGTGGTTAATTTTAAATTTTAAGTATTACTTTCCCACCCCATCGCTTGGTCTCGGCTAAGAACATCCTTCCAGTGGACCACTGCTGTGCCTGCCTTTACATCCCGCTCCCTTTTTTACGGGTACGGGTGTGTTTGTGTGAACCGTTTCTATTATGATCACACAATTCTTCTAATCAAACTTTCCCGAGCAAACGCTGCCGCTGGCGGTGAGCATGCCAAGATCGTGACTTGTTGTTGTTATTGTTGTTGTTTGCGTATTCCTTCCAGCATATTCTTGTTGCTTGCGTATTTCTATTCCAGCAGGAATAGCACGTAAAGTGAATTCCCTCGTCCAGCACTGTGGCGAACGTTTCCTGCACCGTAATACTAATACCGCCCGGGAAAATGCTTTCTGCGCCAGGGAAACGGCTCATACTCACTTATCGTTCCGTTTTGCCACGAGTGAGCTCACTCGCACACATCTCACACCGCACCGCTATTGGCACATGCTGTGAAAGGCTCGGTAGATACCAATCGACCGGAGGGAGGGTAAGGAAAATTCACCGTTGGCTCCGGCTTTCCCTCCCGCTTGTTCTCGGCCGGTTGGGTGCTACACCGCGGCTACAGCAGTGGACCATTTTCGCTCTCGTTATTTCCATTATTTCGTGCTTTCGTTCGCATTCCCCCTTGGGGCTGAAGGGGGTTGCGTGGGTGACGATGGGTGGGGGAAAGTGATAGAAAATTTAAAAATCTTTTCATGACATGTTCGTTTGTGTATGTATGTGTGTCTGAAAATGCACACGACAGAAGCAGGTGAGGCTGGCAGGTATCCAAAAGGAAGAGAAATTGAATAAAAATGAATAAGAAAGAAGTTTGTAAATAGTTCGAAAAAACACTACCTATGGGATATAATTAAAACTGAAACTTAGAATAAACGAATATAAATAAGCATACAATCATATAAAATTAATAAAAAAAAACAAGAAAAACCTAGCCAACAACGCATCGAATGGAATAATGTAGAGCGGTATAAATTTTCCACTTTCGTGCAACACGGTTTGTTTTCGTCCTTGTTTTTCTTGCTTTACCCCATTTCCATTCTCTAGTTTACGTAACTAATGATCTCGGTATCACATTGACAATGCTAAGGAGTGGAAGTGAACGAGAATCCTTCATAGAATGGCTTCCGCCGTGTTTACCACGATCGTTTTCCTTCAACTGTAGCCCGGATTTTTAAAGTAAACATTTATCATTTAGCACTAGCAGTAGTGGTAGTAGTAGTAGTAGTAGTAGTAGTAGCAGTAGATGTGGTAGCAGTATTACTAGCAGTACAATTTTCTGAGATCTCCGCTGCAGACCTATTTTCCTTCGTCCTCTGTGGCCTGGCCCAGTTTTTACCCAGATTGGTTAATGAAGTTTTCCACCATTTATGTACTAGATGATTTGTTTGCTTGCTTGTTTTACAATGTACTAAACAATCGAAAAATCTCACCGTTGTCTTCTTTTCCCTACTTTGTTTTCTTTTAACATCTTAGATGCACTTTTTAAGAGATTCTCCTCACCACGTGAACATGGTTTTGTATATGTAACGTGTGCGGTACCTTGTGGTTTCGTTTCGCCCTCTGTTAACGCTTTAGAGTTTTGTCCGTCTGCTTCGCTTCACTTCTATCCTATAAACATTTGTTTTGTTCTGATTTTGATTACTTCATACAGGTATTTTCATCCCATTCTCTATTTAGATGCTCAATATCTTTTATTTAGCTTTTCATTTTTAATTTATCGTCATGTTTTTATTACACGTTTTGATCGGCAGATTTGCTACCAGAAGTGAACCTAGTTCAACGCAGGCAGATGAAAAGCTCAACAAACGGTTTCCGGAACTACTCCCGCAGGGAAGCGTCCCAACTAATTGACAAAAGGTAGCTCCCATCGGCTTGCAGCAAATTAACAGAATTTCAATACTTTTCGTACTCCACAGACCTACAAAAACGAAAACCGCGCAGCTTCCGACTCCGGCGTGGTTTTGCGTTTTTTGCACACTCGTGCTAGATCGAGGGTGAAAGATGAAATCAAAACATGGCCTCATCCGGACCCACCAGACCGGTAGTGGTGCGAGGTGCTAGGATGTAGGAAAAAAGTGGAACAAACAACCACTTGCTGCAATATTGATTCCCAGGCCCAGGGGAAAAGTGTTGTCGGTAGCGCCTTCCCACACATATTTGCCGGCTTCGGGCGTCGCCTGCTACGGCTAGTCTTCCTGTTTGGTTTTCATCAGCGCTACACCGTCTATCTGTCTATCGAATTGGGTCTATCCTGGACCGAGGTGGCTGCTCGCCCGGACGACTGCATCGACTGCACAGCGGCGCAGAATCGACAAGCCACAGGCAACATTTTGAGTGCGTTCTGTACCGCTGCTGCTGCCGCTGCTATTAATAGCGATCGCTAGGGAAACTACTATTAGTGCGTTTTTCTTGTTAGCAGCGCCCACATCCACACAGCAGCGAGCAGCACCAGGTTGGATGGTGTGTGCGTGTGTGTGTCCTGTGCGATTTGTGCAGTGTTTGGATGCCTGTTTCATCACTTGTGACCATGATTTCTCAAAAAAAAAAGGTTCCAAAAACCGTCACACAACGGACAAGGTGGTTTTTTTTTGCACTGGCTCTAATAGGGGTTGGAAGGGTGGCCTTCTCTACGGTGCGCTCTCTATGTACCTTGCCTATCGGCATACCTTCTTCAATTACCCTTTTTTTCATCGGCAACCCGAGATGGACAAGACAAGCATGTACAATTCCACACACCTACATTGCACGCGGGAATGAATTGACTTTTTCGTTTTCGGTACATTGGAGAATCGTTCCTTACACGACGGATCCAGCGGTTTGACAGCAATTTATCGTCCTTCCCATAATGCACGATATTATATCGATGCTCCTTGCCAGCAACGGTACGGATAGTCTCTTCCGCATCCCATCCCATTATCTCGCACTCTCCGGTCTTGTTGCGATCGGATGAAAATTGAAACGTAATCGAGCTGGAACTGCGGCTTCTTTCGTGTCGTTTTGCGTTTTAGCTAACCGAACGGGAAGTCAGCATAATTTGCACGTTGGTTTCGGGTTCTGCTTGTGTCGGGGTCGGCTCGCTGATATCGACATCTGGAAGCGGGTTGAAAAGAAGAAGATGGTGCTGATGAAGAGAATGAATTATAAGAAAGATACAAAAAATGAAGGTATACAGTGTTGATTCGGCGCTAAACCGGAAATAAAATGTTATTCTTACTCAAATCTCAAAGGATCTCAAAAATGTGACATTAGCTTTTTTTACCTCGGATACTTGGATACGGATTGAATACCTCGTTTTACTTTAGCTGATTGAGACTCCAATTTGCAGTTTACCAGATTTGTAGATGTTCAGAAATCAAGCCTGTTTGTTACTGATTTTTAATCATTTATTTTGGGGTTTGGATTTCTTTATGATGATTTCATTATATATGTTTTTACTTGAGTATTCTTATGCTAAAGAAATATGGCTATTACATCTCAATTCTCTTTTCAAGCCAAGCCTTTACACGAATTGTTTTCACCTGAATTGTTGAATCTTTCGACCTTTTAAAGATTTAATTTATTTAACTGTTCGGGAATCTGCTTCTCTAGACAACGCGGTGCTAGTTTTTAAACTTCTTTGAATGTTTAATATGAATATATCGAACGGATAGTTTCCGTACAGATATGGCTATGCGTCTCAATCTTAAAATGAAATGAAATCTTTTAATTTTTATTTCAAAATGCGGCACAAACTCTGTTCCCTACTTGCTGTTAGATTGAATATTCATATCGTATTCTAGGACACACAAAATGCAACATATTTCATGTGTTTCGTTCAATTTCAATGCAAGGTTAATATTTTGAGAGATTTTTTCCGCTTAGTTTTGGTTTAAATTTATTAGCTAATTTATTTATTAGCTTATTACTAATGTTTAAAGCTTTTTATTTTACCTATAGGTTATTAGTTATTTATTTATTAGTTATTTGCAATGTTGCAGATTCTGTTTTGGGCTCTGTTCGTGAACTTTTTTACGTTACAAGATCATCAAAATTCAAATTAGAAATTTCCTTATCCGTCACGTGTATCAATGGGATAATACCTTGCATGGAAAATTGATTAACACACGACAACTTCCAGAAGATTCCAAACGCTCCAGTGATCTTTATGAGGTTTTATTATATAAAATATGACAATTGTTTGTTAAACAAGTTATCAACTCACCAAAAAACTTGTAAAAAGGAATCCAAATATGTTCTATTTGGCGGTTTTGGCTTACAGGAAAGTTTTCAAAGAAATTGGTAAAAATTTGTCATGATCACTTCAAACAGTTCTACATCAACCCTTTATAGATTTTCTTTGAATTGTTTGCAGCTTGGTTTGATGAAATGGTTTGAAATTGGAAGCATATTCATAGAAAGGAGGGCTTATAAGTTTTTAGAGCGCTTTTTCGGTTGCTTTCGTTAAAAGGTGTAGGAAAAGAACGAACGGCATACAAAATATTGATAGGAAATATATCTCAATAAGATGTTAGATTATTTTACACACAATGAATTGGTTGTATCCAACCGTACGCACACTGATGTTTTCTGCCTGAATACATTATTTTAGCTCTCTTCGAAGCTGTAATCAATCCGATAAATATTGCCACTACGAGCATCGAGTGGCTTTTCACGAGAAAGCACCCAAAGGGCGAAAACGTCCAGAACTTTTAAGACCTTCTAATTGGAACTCTCGAGGCATACAGAACTTAATACCGATCTCCGGACGCAAAAAAGGGGTTTGAATGTTGCTATAAGCACGGCTCAACCCCAAACAACCCGGCACTGCCTGAAGCGCTATCAAAACCAGTACTTCAACGGGTAACCTTTTAATCCGATTACAGCTTATAGGTGGGAATTTAAACCAAATTGGACGGTGCCGACCTTCAGTGGTGTGCGATGGAGTTCAAACCAAAATCACGACCAAGTAAAACAAAAAAAAAACGCGCTCGGCCTCCGAACGCGTACGCTTTTCGCACGCGGTTAAAAGCGGTTTCCGGGTGTGTGTGTGTATGTGTATGGGCATAGCGGATGGATGAGAATGAGATTGCTCCCGAAAAATTGTTCCCCGGGTCGAAATGACGATGGAAAGGGATGTTAAGTTTGGAGGTTGATACACGCATGAGTGGAATTTAATGAAAACTTACTCATCTACCGCAGGGTAGGAAAACTATCGTTTGTACGCCACACCACAGGTGTTTTGTTTCGAGATGCCCCGAATAAAATGTATGGGAGGTTTTAGGGTTTTACTGCTGGTTGAGTGGCAGTTTGGTAACCGTAGAGCTCGCTATTGCTGCCACAAACATGTACACAGTTTTTGAGAATCGCTACCTATGCTGGTCGAAAAAGCGACCTATGCTTAAAGTAAATGTAATTGGGGTTTTGAAGACTAATTTTACGAATAGCACCATGCGTCTTGCATTCCCGATTCTATTAGGCTGCTATTTTTATAGCTCAAATTATAAAACCGGAAGCATTTTAGAAAGGGTTGGTTAATAATTAATAACAATGACGACGAAATACGATGAATATCTGACAAAGAAGCTATTTTAATTTGTTGACCACTGCTTTGAATTTAACACAAATAAATCTATATTTTGAAACAGGATCTTCTATGCATAAATAAATTATTGAGTCCTTCAAAAGCTGGTGAAAGGTTTGCTGAAAGTAGTCTAGTTTAGGAAATCCAGCAGTGGCAGGTCTAAACTTTGTTGATGTTTCTAGCTCGTTGGAGAGAATGATCATCCAACAATTCCTTTACTTTATGTGGCTTTATTGTGTGAGATAACTCGAACTGGTTCTACAAGTAATTTTTCAAACCCATTTATGAAATCTCTCTCATCAATACAACCTGGACCTGAGTCGATGTGTTACGGTACAGGAGAATCTTGGAGTTGATATCTATATTTGCAGTTAGTATCTGTCCAAATCAATTATGATTGGGTGGTTACCAGATGATAGGGTGGATTTGGCAATATCAATCGTGAGCTGACGAAAGGTTTGAAGCAATACCGGTAGCCGTTTGGTCTCCCAAAAGGTGATAACAGTGTGGTAATCTGAAGCTATCGCTGCCAAGAGAAACTCTGTATCATCCTCACTCTCCATAAGAGTTTCTCCAACGACGAGTGGTCTACAAGTAACAATCGTTGCTCTCTCAGCTTCGCTGAGTTATTACACGAACCTTAAAACGCTGGAGAGTAAATTAGGATTGTTAACGCACAATTTAATTCAAATCGATCTCACTTCGTTGCAATCGCAATGTATTCGAAGCACGCAATGATTTACGGAAAAACAGCAGAATTATAGCGCAGTAGGACATTTAAAACAAATAGTTTCATTTCAGTTGAATATTCATCAAACATCGACGGATTTGGTGCCGTGAATCGTCGTTTGCAAAGCTCAGCGTGTTTATTAAGAACTCGAAAGCGGAAATGCATCTCTTAATCCTGGACGTGATGGTTCGACGGCGCATAGCGCGTTTCCTGGGATGAGAAACGGTCGGGTGGTTTAGATGAAGTTGCATCAATAGCTCGAACCATATTTTCCCAACCATCCACAAGGTTATTAAGTACGTGCTGTGCAGCAAAGTAGCTTTGTTGGTTTGTCAAACCGTGCGAAAGAGATGGAGTACACGCGTCCTAGCAACAGCCTTGCTTCACTCTCTCCCCTCTTTCTTATCCTCTCTCCTTCTTTCCTTCCCCTTTCTTACTCTCTCCCCGATGCGATCGTTAGGTAAAGGTTCGTCGTTGAATGTGCCTCAATGGGGCGTTCGATACACAGGTGGCGTGTCTGTGTGTTAGTGTGGTTCTCGGAAAATCGGGAAACGCCGCTAGATTTCCATACGACATATTGTCGCTGGTATAATCTATCCAAACTATGTCGCACATCCTTGTCGCTACTTGTCCCCGCTTTTTTTCGAAACATCCCACTAACGGTGGGATGTTCAGTTCGATCCATCTGTCTTCTCAGTAACAGGAAGTGTGCACCAGAATGTTCAATAGTGGCGTGATGGTGTCAGCACACAGCTGCGACCCAGACTAGGCCAGGTTTGTTGGTAATTTAAATTTTAATTAGTTTGATTGATGATGATACTCACGTTGATGGGAAAGTTTTCTCGTTTTTCCCGTCGCTGCTGCCACCGCCACCGTTGGCTCTCGTCGCGTACAGATTCTGGTGTGTCCCCGAGCTTTTAGGTCTGCGTTCTTGTCCCGCTCGCAGACGATGGTCTGGCAGAATTCCAGCTCAGCCAGCATGTCGGTTCTTTTGCTGTTCGCGTGGTGATTGTTCGCTTTTGATTCATTTACGTCCACCCTCCACACCCAAACTCCCTGTGTGTAAGGGTCGACGGTATTGGGTAACGAACCTCGAACAGTAATTCCGTAACACTTGTTCTGCGCACTTTCTCGGCACACCCTGGGAAAATAAGTGTAGCAAACACCAGCATGTAAAGCATGAAAGCATGAGTTTCAGACGTTGAAGGGAACTAAAATTGTAACAACAAGAAACAACGAACATAACATAACTAGTTGCCAACTAATCGGCAGGTAAGGAAGGGATGCGTACGAGCGAGAGACGCTCGGGAGGCAGGTTTTCCACAAGGCGAGAAAAGAGCATTTTGTACGTCTAGCAAACGGCCAACTTCCAGTTGGCAAGCCGTGCCAACACAGGACCGGACTCAAAATCCGGTGACAATAATGCCGGGGCGATGAAGTAACAATTTTCCAAAAAGGATCCAACCTTCCCGTCACCCAGAACCGGGCCCCAAACCGGAAGTTGATCCCTTTATGTCGTGTCGTTTCGGGGGGTTTTTTTTTGTTGGGAAAATAAAAGAGCCCCATGGGTGGGTTCTCACACGGCCCCAGTGGTTTGGGAGCAGGATGTAACATAGAAGTTGTAATTATTTAAATTGCATTTTGATTGCAACCGTGCCTGTAGCGGTGAGTGGCGTATTTGTTTTTACAACATTCCGAGGAAACGAACTGTTTGGGCAAAAGCAGAAAGCCTTTAGAAAGAGATAGTGTTAGGGTTCGGGAAAAGTCTTTCGAGCTTTGTAGGGTTTTTGTTGTATTGCTGCTAATAATGAAATGTACTTTAACCGAAAAAGATGTTCGAAGCGCATTAAACCAAAAATTTAAAGCTGTACGAAAAACATTATTTTGATGTCCCACCCCTTACTCATCCTACAGTTGCAAAAACGATCGGCTCTAACTGATCGGACTGGTGCTTTCGTCAGCAAATCTATGTTATAAGTTACGGAATCAATCCACCTCCGTGTACGGAAACGATTCCTTTCCGACTTGGGGTCTGGACGGTTTAATTTTATTGCGTAGCGTCATATAATTTTATCGTCACACACACGATACACGAATAACAACGTCTTTACGAGCACGCCCACGGTTAGTTTCACGGTGCGGGAATTGATTGATTGAGCAACAAGAGTGATCCATAAACAACTTGCGATGATTTGAAGGGAAGTTGAGCTTAAATTGTTGATGGGAAATGGCGGTATTGCACTAAGGGACGATTACTTCTTTCGATTATCGGGCTAGTTTTGGTGCAGCGATATAAGGTTTTATGATATTCAACTTTTTTTATTTTACCCCGAAACGATAACAATTTATTGGAAAAAAACTCTAGCAAATATTAGCGATTATGATCACATAAGTAATTGGTTTGAGCTGTAAAGCTTTTGTTTAAAAATAGAACAAATTATTCAAAACATCAACATGCCATCTTAAGGACATGCAATTGGGTTATGGAGGGTTATAGTAAACTCTCTAATAACATCCAGAAATGCAGCTTGAAAATGTTTTCTAGTTATTTTTTGACTAGATAACATGAAGCCACGTATGAGGGATGAACAAATTGAAGTAAGGTTTTTCGAAACATTTAATTACTTTTTTTATTTGAAAGACTATCGAAACTAGTACATTTTATGCAGCGAGCGAAAATAATGCTGTATTCCTAATTCGCAACCTATTTGATGAGCGAAAGAACCACATTCAAATAAATACTCAAACAATCTTAGTCAAAATTAGCTAAATGTAGTTTTAGTATTTTTATACTAATGTTTAAACTATTTAGGCTCATAATAATTCGAACTGGCCATCTTGGGAGCTGGCGAAAGGTTTGAAGAAATAGCAAGTAGTTTTCTTCTCAAAATACGAAATTATTGTTTATGTGAGACGGTGCTGTTCGTACAAATCCTTATTAGGATGTGGAAATTGGTCCACAGAATTACTTGTTGCTCGATAGTCTTTCTAGGATAAATTACTATGGAACAAACCATTCAACCATTCAACTGATACCGCGTATTACTTTTATGTTTTTCCCCTTTTCTGTGTACATAATTATAATTTAATTATAATTTATGTACTATCTTTATTTGCTTATTATTTTATCTACTTTATACATTCTTTTAAACACTGAATTTTTTAACTTGTAGATAGAACATAATGCTTCAAATAACCACCGTGCATCAATCATATGTTTTTTTAGTTTTTAAATTGTATCATTGAATATGTTTTTCACAATCAAATATTTTTCATTTAAAAACTTTAAAACATTATTTGCTGTTACATTTTTTATCACACTCAAAACTGGAACAAAGAAGAATGTTTGCTTGTTACATATTTTACATGAGCAAAATTGAGCAAAATCGAGGGTTGCAAAAATAATTTAAGATAGATTTTGAATCGAATATCAAAAAATTCATAGTTAACAATTCCTTAGTGGAAACAGTATAGCAAAAAAATTGTTCAAATATTTTCTACTAGTTGGGCGAATAGCTGATGTTGCAAGGTATGCTGTAGGTACATGTTTTGTAAGGGTTTCAATCAAGCCAGTGTACCAGTTCAAATAAAAACAACAAGGTACAGCTATTTAATCAAAATCATGTTCTGAACCTCGAGTTGAACCTAGGAGTGTACCGGAACAAACACCAAAAAGAGCATGCGGATTTGGACATAACTAAAGCAACAACCAGCTTATTTGAATAATGAAGCCCCGAAGCCTTTAATTTAAGGTTTTCGCGTTTTAGCCGTTGTCCTTTTCCGTGCTCCGCATACAGTGGGAAGCAGACATACGGGGGAAAAAATGTGTTATTTCCTTACAAAAATAGACCTGTGTCTAGGTTGGGCTTCACTCACTGTCAGCAGCATCCACCGTCCACCTTCAGTGCACTAATCTATTTGTGCATCTGACAAGTGGTTTCACAACCTCGGTTTTCCACCAAGATGACCACCCTTCGGGACGCTCATGCCACGGGCCATGTGTCCTCTGACCCAGGGTGCCAGTGGACCGAGAACAAATAAATTCAACCGTAACGTGTCTGTAATTTCCCATCAGCTTCAGCAGCTCGCGGACAGAGCCGTACAGAGCAGATGTACGTACGTTCGTGTCCCGTTGTCTAGCGTACACAAGAAGCGTACTGGAAAATCCTTTAATCTCTCGGTCGGACTCTCTAGGGCAGTGGAGTTTCCGGGCCTGCCGCGTGGGTGGTCAGCCTCTTCGGCACGGTGAGCTGTTTCGTTCCTTTTTTTTCTCTCTTTCTCTCTCTCTCTCTCTCTCTTACACAGTTTCTTGTGTCACAACCATTCCATCATGTACAATGTTTGTTCAAACCTTACCCTTTGCGCCACGGTTGAGCGAAGATGCTGCGCGCCGAGCCGTGCTGAGGGCAATTATTTAAATTGTTACACGCCCCGGAATTGGGTGGTGGAGACGACGACTGAAGTGGAGAGCACGACATTGTACTTAACGCCGATCTAGCAGTCGGATTTTTCCCTGGGAAAACGACTCTCCACGGCGAGTAAGATGAGTAGTTGACATATTATTTAAATTAAATTTCAGGACGCCTAATGTCGTCTTTAAGTAAAGTCAAACAAGTCAAGCAAAAGTGCGATTTTTTGTGTGGAAATCAGACAAACAAAATGCGAAAGAAGTTCTGAATTAATCAGCACATCGAATACCCGGGTGCTATTTAATTTCTTCATTCATTCTACTTACATTTAAGCGGCCACTTATGTCACTTCGTTTGCTCGAAAGTGCTCGGTTCGCAGCGTGGTGAAACCACCTTCGTTAGCCGGAATTGTCCTATCAACCGTTGGAACAGACCGTTCCGCTTGTGCTCCGAGCGTGCATAAATCATGGTGTCCGTCACATCGTTTGGTGGTTGGTTTCTTGAGCGTTTCACCGCCTGCATGGCCCACAAGGACGAAAGGCATCAAATATACAACCGTACGCTGACCAGCCTTCACGATGTTTATCCAACCGTGTTTTGGTTTTCTTTTTTTATGTTTTGCCTCCACACGTCTGTGGTGCAAGCGTTAAGCTCGTGCATAAATTCGTAACGATACACACACACACACACACGCGCGCGCGCACACACTTACACTGGCGATGGTAGCATCTGCGGTCCGGCCCCTTCGTCAACCGGACAAGACAACAAGCATAACAGACGTGCGGCAACAATCGTCCTCGGTAGCCGGTAGTAACAAAACCCACGCAAAAAAGCCTCCAAAGATCAGCCCGTTCGGTTTGGAGTGGAGAGTCAGCGCAGAAGCAGAACAAGAGCCGGTGGACGGAGAGAAAAAATGGGTGATGTCGGCGAATTCTCAACCATTGGCTCTGGATGGTTGGGTAATGTAATTCCCGCGACATCGTGTCACTTGTTTCTCTTCATTATCGCGTACGGTTGCTTCTTCCGTGCCGGGTTTTAGGATTCCGTCCCCACTTCGGGTGGCCATATTTAATGTACGACTGCGTTTCCGCCGTGTTGCCGAAGGATTTATGCTCAGCTGAGTTCCTTTGGCCTTCTAGCTGTGCTTGAAAAATGAACTCTCAACACATCTGCACACCCGCATCACTCAGGTTCGTTCGGCGGATGGCGGCACCGGGCTGGGGGTTAGCGATAAAATATTTGCCCGCCCTGGCCACCCTCGATAGCTCGTCCTCATACGTACACGGGCAGACGCTGATCGACAGTGTCGCTCGTGGTCGTATCGGCGGTCGTAGTGCAGTCGGGCCCGATAGAGCCATCCGCGTCCGTTCTTGTGCCGCTTCTGGTCGAGTTGGTCGGCGACGGTAGCGAGGATAGCGCGGGTGACGTCCGTTCGCTATCCCCGATCCGTGGCACGATGTGGTTGTTGTTCAGTCGATTATGCTCCTCCGGTCGCACCTTTCCGTCACAGCTTGGGAGCGGTTCGTCCCCGGTCGACGGTACGATCGAAGTCGTTTTCAGCGTCGATGGGTTGCTTTGATTATTATTGCAGTTATCGTGATCGTTGCTAGTGGCATCGGCAGCAGCAATCACGACACCACTTCTACCGTCACCCGAAGCTACCATAGGATCGCCATCTGGATCACCGGTTCGTTGGATGCTCGCCGTGCACGGAAGGATATTTACGTTGGCGCGGTCGATGTTTCTGCCACCGCGGTTGTTATTGCCTTCCCCGAACGGGGAAGCGTTTTTTGCGCCTCCGTTGATGGTCGGATGCTTGGCCCAGTTCGGTTGGTTAAAGCTGTAGTTGATGTTGTAGCCGCCGCAGGGATGGTTCGTGCTGTCTGTTGCCGTGTACGAGGTGGAATTGGTCGATGAATGGTGTGGGCTTGCCGAGAAGCCGTCTCCACCTGCCATCGTGTTTCGTCCATCTCGGTTGCCTTGTCATACCTTCTCGGTTGTGGCATTGCTGTTGTTTGCCGTTGTGGTCGGTTGCGTTGGGAAGCTGGATACGCGAGGGAAGTGGAAAATGTAGAAGGGAGAAAGTGAGAGAGAGAAAGAAACTAGTAAATAAAGCATGCACTCCAACATTCTTTGCACACGTTACGCTCTATCAGTCTGCGGAACAGAGAGAAACATCAAAGAAGCCGTACCGTTGGTTCATAGATGAAATCATCTCATCAACATGCAGTGTATGCATCAAACAGCAATCATGGCGAACCACATATACATTCCGAGCAAACGACTATATGTGGATTATTTCTTACAAAGGCAATTGGTAAAATTTAACCCCACATAAAGTAAGATATTTCAGTGTGCATACTAGCCTTGCAGTAAATGGTTGAGCATTAAAGATACTTTTTTTTTACTATATTGAGCCTACACATGAATTTGAATAGCTTCATGTGATAGATTTAATAAAAAATAATTTATTCATTACCTAGCGGAATGTACTTGATACCCATAGTCTACTTGATTCGTTGATTTGATTTAAATTCCACTGGTAGCTATGCATATGTAATGAATTTTAAAATTTTGCGTCTGATTGCTTCATGTCCGGCGTATCATCTACCAACTTCACCTACCGGATGTATTGCGTATTGAAATTTTCAGCCTGATTCCTGATATCTGTTTGACAGTTTCGAACTATATTCTTTTTTGTAACAATGGAAACTCCATGGAGACGCATGGTGCATTTCATGGCGTAATTGGCTGCGTACGTTTTTCTTTTCAATGGCTGGGATAGTGTTTTTTTTAGTTCGGTGGAAAATGGATATAACTAAAGGTAGGTGCAATTTTAAAATGAGAATTAATAAAAGCGAAACGGGGCTCGAATGATGGAGACGAGTGGTGTAGTTTTTTTAAACATTTGGCTGCGTACTTTTTTAAAAACATTTTATTAGCATTTTTACTAAAGATATATTGGTTGAAAGAAGCTTTGCACTGTCTGTAATGGAGGACAGATAGCTACAAATATTAATGTAATTGTAATATATTGTATAACCTTCTTTGCTGTATAGAAATAACAACACGATAGATGGTTTTTGTTTTCCATGCTCTTCATTTTCTGGTAGTTTGTACAATTTTGACCACCCAATTGGTCAAAATAAAGTGCCAGCTGTTAAATATACCTACCACACGATAGAAGTACATAAAATACGAAATAAATCCATAAACTATTGTTAAGCGACATAGAAATGGAGACGCCCAGCACTTTTCAGATGGTGGCTGGCTGCGTACGTTTTATTTAACTTGTTTTCATTTTCTTATAATCCTCATCAAACCGTGCAGACTAGAGTTACTGGGCTAGTATTTATCATAAATGTAGTATTTTCATCATGAGTTTCTGTGATTCAAACATGTTGTTCTAGGTACATTTAATTGATTGTATCCCAATCATCATCTAAAGCTAACTCTCTTTCCGAATGAAATAATAATTCATTATCGATTACTTTTCCAACCGGACAAATACGTATCGACCACTGGCATTCCCTAATATTTTTCTCCAACCTGTAATCGCTACCGCAAGGGGTGAGTGTATGTGTGCGTATGTATGCACAAACAAAACTCTTGATCCCATTTCCGAAAAAATTACCACACCACCGACAAAAAAAATCAACCCCAAAACAACAGAACCCGCAGAAGTGAGAGAAATCGAGAGAAAACAAAACAAAAAAACCCGTTACAAAGTTTTGCGTTGTTGAATTCGATTTTTCCGGTTGCGAAACCAGTATGTTGTTTTGGTTCGAGAAGATTGCCCGATTCCCCCCCCCCCCCCCCATTGCCTCTGGAGCGTAGCTTACCCGATCGAGTTTGCCGTTCCCGAGTAGCAACTGTTCGTACCGCTGTGTCCGTCTTCCGTGACGCCACTGTGCTCCTTCACCGAGTCGTCCTTGGTGTGTTTGTGTCGATGCGAACCACTGCCGCTGCCACCGCCACTCGTGCCACTCGCACCCGTGCCACCGCCTGCACCGAACGATTTACCGAGTGGGCTTTTCATGGTGAAGTAGCCGCCCGGTTTTGGCTTCAGATGGCGATTGTTCATTTCCATGTGAACAATTTTCATGAATTCAATTTGAGCAGCGAGTTTCTGAATTTCTTCCTTCGAGCAAAAAAAAAGCAAACAAATTGAACGGGCCAGGATTGTGAGCGTTGAATTGAAATGAGTTTTGCGGTGGTTTCAGAAAGCGATGGAAGAGAGATAGAGAGAGATAGAAATAGATAGAGAGATAGGAAAAAAGAGATGGAGGATCATACACACAGCGAAATCAGGTACGTGAAGTGTCGAATGCAAATTCCTCACACTCGGTGAAAATTATTCGGTGGATCCGTTCCCTACCTTCAGCTCTTCGTTTTCCTGATAAAGGTCAGCCGTTTCCTCGGGTACCAGACCAATGCCGTTCAGCGAGAAGGACGCCGTGATGCCGCGCTTCCGTGCCCGTTGGTCCCATTGGTCACCTTGGCCGCGCAGTATCCGCAGGACTTTCGGGCCAAACACGAGCGCTATCGTGACGGAGGTGGACAGTTGCGTCCGTATGAAGCCGAGCAGGTATTTAATATCCGGTCCGGCCTGGGGGAAAATGAACAGGCTGAAAGTGGAAGCGAGACGGGCACCCCGAGGCGGGGGATTAATTTTTCAACTAAAATCATCCTCTAATGGGCGGTGTTCGCCAAGAGTTTGTCCACAGCAGCTTTACGACCGCCTTTACTTCAGCCTTCTGCTGGAGCCACTTGGCCAGCGCACGAGGTATTAAAAAGAAGGTCATTGCAGAGGCTTAAAACTTCTTTAAAGGACAGTAAAAACAAAAAAAAAATGACGCACACAACGTTTCGTCCATCGCAGGCGGCGAACGAGGCTAATCAATACTCACTGGAATGCCACCATGGTCGTGTTGACCAGGGCGATGTTGTAGATGGCGTAGGAGATGAGTTTCGCCTCGTTGTATAGCGATTCGGCATTGCGCACGTTGTAGCAGACGCGTATTCCCCAGGCAAGGAAGAGCACTTCGCCGATGGCCAAACTGTGATCCCACCAGTTGTACGAGCACTGCTTGAAAATCAGTCCGTACTGGTCCTCGATCTGAAAATGGGAAGAAAAGTTGTTATTTCGCATGACTATCTGGTGAGTTTGTTTTCCGTATCGCCAGAAGTTATGATTTATCAGTATTTTATTATCTGAAAAAACACACCGATTGTTTGTTCGGAAATGAAAGAAAATCGTTCTAAAGCAAATTCACTTCGAAATAGCAACTAAGTTGTTAGTAAAAAATAAATTCAATTTTATCAGCCATTCTTTTAGTTTAAATTTCATAAAAAATTGGTTTTGATTTAGTGAAAAGTAACTTGAGTAAAAAAAAGTGTCAAACACTTTAAAATAGCAGTGCTTTAAAAGATTAAAAATGCTAACAAATTGGATTTATTAGCTTAAACTTAAGTGTGTCACCAGAACTATGTAAACATAATCTGAAAAAACTCTCTCTCTCTCTCTCTCTCTCTCTCTCTCTTTCTCTCTCTTTCTCTCTTTCTACATAACTCGCTAATCATGTAATGAAAGCATGGTATAACCGTAATAGTTTATTACAATTGACAAATTTTCGATCGTACCGAAAATTAATCATGAACAAAATCATATAAAAAACGGATCTTCTCCAGCTCCAACCAGTATGCCATCAGTTACATTTTAGCTATCTAAAATGTTTGGTTGTAAGCAGCTAGGCGTTAGTTAATTTAAATTTTAATCTGTATGGTATTGTAAGCCCCACCTGTATTCTGTGTTTCCGTATCAGACAATGAGAAAATAATGTCTAAAATTATGGCGCAATTAAGCAACTTTAATGCGATAAAAATACACCGAATCTGCGACGTGACTTGCCACGAACGATTGTACGTGACTCGAAGAGGGAAACACTTGATTTATTGTTATCTAGTTTTTGCAGCTTTGCTATCAAGAAAACAGAAAAAAAACGACATTTCACGCATTAGACAATCTTTTCTTCGGTTGTCATCATTCAAACGAAATTTCACGCGCTCTGTAGCTTTGAGATTGTTTCCCCCTTTTACTCTACAGCCCATAAACGCCACGACATCATCAGAAACGCTAATCGGTGCCCCGTACGATGTTACCTTTCCCGCGCGTGAGCCAATCAAAATCCCGGTAAAGTTGCGCCGTCCAGAAAAACCCCCAACCGTTTATAGCTCAGCAGAAACAAATAAAACGCCGTGCCCATAACACGCACACACGTGCATTTACGCAACGACATCCAGGCGTAGGATGGAAAACAAATTCCCCCACAAGAATCGCTGGCACCGCCACAAAACTGAGTCGGAACCGGAAAACCGACACATCGACAACGCGGATGAACCTTTCTGTCGTCATGGCAACAGGAGGGAAAAGTTTGGTGATAATGATTTTATGGCTGCCCAGAGGAGTAATTAAGCGGATTATTAAAAATGTATTGCCACGGTTCGGATGCGTTGTCGGCATTTACCGCCATGTAAACTTTGGTGTGTGGGGCTTACAGCCGTGCCAGCGATTCGACTCCACAATCCAGAGTTGGCGGAAGGTTTTCCTGGAGAGACAAGTGATAATAAACCTTACTGGAATTCCTGGACTGCCGTGCACCGTCGGTGAAAACGTGACTGCTGTTAGCCTCCCCTTGGGTGACCTACCATTATTGTGATTAATAATTGGGTATACGTTACACAAACCCCGGTCAAATAATCATGCTTCGTGTCCGGTGGTAGATGGGAATGAAATTTCAATGCGTGGTTACCTTTTCCGCTGTCGGTGGCGCCGAGAGTGTCCAGGTGCCAAGGTAGATAAACATGACCAGCAGTATCGGGACCATCCACTGGAGCAGCTGCTTGTCGGTGAGCTTCACCTTGTGTGCGGACTTGACGCGGTAGGTGAGCGAAACGCGCCAGGTCTTCATCAGCAGCGCCGTGTACGTCACGCAGAAGCCCATGTGCCGCGTCCACTTGGTCGCGATGCAGGAGTAGGTGTCGAGGATGGGAAAGATGGCGGCCATCTCCAGGTACATGAAGGCACAACCGAGCAGCGTGATGGTGAGGAAGATCGGGCTGGCCACCTTGAACACTTTCACCTTCCGGTGCTGGTACATGTACAGTGCGAGCACGACGGTAAACCCGGCGCACATGATGGAGAAGGTGAGCAGTGTCGTCCTAGAGGCAAAGCGAGAGGAAGATGATTAGTACCGCAAGCACCGATTGGCTTGAATCGTTTTCTTTGCTTTAAAGTTACAGTGAAAGTTGACTTAAAATTCGGTGCCGGCAATTAAGGGGATCACGTTTGATAGGTCAGTGTATGTTTATACACTCCCAATGTCATCAAGCTTGCGCGTGATGGGTAATTGAGTTCATGTTTAATCCACTTGTAAAACCTTTCACCCAAAGCAGTGCCATGGGAGTGGGAGTTTTCCAGTAGCGTGAGATGCGTCCTACCTGAAAGCCCAATTATAGCTCGCAAGGCATGGTTCCGGTCCGGTGCAGGTGGCGCAACCGGGTGCACAACGAACGCACACGAAAACCTCCTTGTAATACGAGCTGATGTTATCCCGGTACTCTTGATAGGCCACCTCCATGATGCTACCGTTGAAGCCGTCCGGATGGCGGAAGGAGTAGAACCCATCCTTGCACCGACACTGATAGGCTCCACGTGTCCACCCGTTGACCACCGTCTGCAGTGTGGTTCCTCCCGCAGCCACCCCCATACTACCAGCGCCACCACCGAACGAGCCGTTAATGGAATTTGGCCCGCTTCCGACCGGTCCGGTACCGTTTGGGCCGAGTGTGAGTGAGCCCGACCCGAGGACGCTCGTCACGACCGGTCGGTATTCACAACGCATGCTGTGTATGTGACACTTGTGCGAGCCGTGGAACGCCTCGATCTGGCGTAATTGTTCATCCTCGCCGAGCTTGAGATTCCGCACGAACGGGTAGTACTGGCGGAGGTGCTGGTTGTAGCTGACGATTTCGAAGCGGTTGGGATTGTTGCACTGGTTCACCTGCAGATCGCTGATGTCGATATCGATGCTGAGAAAACCACGAATGCTGTGGGGTGGAGGAGAAGAAAAAAAAAATGCAAATAAATAAAAAAAACAACGCACATCACAACGGGCGCGCCTGCTTCGATTGTATTGTAAATAGTAGAATTACCCATGTCGGCCCATCGGTGGGATAGCGACGCTGTACGAAAGGATCCACTTCTTCTGGCCGCAGGAGTAGTATGGGTACGTCCACCAGCCACGGTACGAAATGTCCGGCGGTGTCGGGGTGAACTTGGGCGATCGCAAACCGGGTGAGGACGTTTCATCTTCAAACCTGAGCATCAAAAAAAAAGAGGGTTGGATGTTAAAACATGTATGCCCCACTCCCTCCCCTGGCACTGGGCGGGACTCACCATGGATAGCTTGGATCGGGTTTGGTGCCGATCGCAATACCTTCCGCCTCGATTCGCAACGGTGCACCCATCCCGCCCGGTTCCTTGTTCCACCAGACGGAGTTCGTTAGCACGCCATCGGTGACGTTGATCGAAAGGATCCGGGCACTGGTGACGTGCGCATCGGATAGTAATCCTTTCGCCAGTGCATCAAGTAAACCTGTGCCGAGGGCAGCAAACGAGACGAGCGGAAGAGATGAAATCACGCAGCTGGCAACAACCTAATCCCCGGTGCGAGATAAAACCCTATCGGAAACGATCAGCTCACACCGAACGCTTCACACACAAAAACGGATCGATAATCGTGCGAGTCACGTAATCAGTGGGCGAGTAATTTGCTTACGCATTTATATCAATTATCCTGCTTACGAGAAACACTCCACCGTTGAATCGGTTTTGTTTGCGTTAAAATACCGGAACCCGGGTTAAGCTTCCGATTGTGTTACGCAGCAGGAACAGCTTGCCGCTGAAGGAGATTTCGCTCAGCATCTTCCACTTTGGACGGTTCGTTTAGCAAAGCAACATGCAACAAGTGCTTCCCACCCCGAGAGCATCCAAACGCGAACACAATTGGTTTTCAATGGTCATTGAGAAGCACGTTATTAGCAAAACATCCCGGACTGTTGGCAAAACGGTAGCGAATCGAGAAATCACTCCAGTACCCTTCAGCTATTAGATTGATTTCTCGCACTGCGATTGGAGTGATGGAGCAAGGTTGACGTGAAGCTCATTAGAGCAGACGCGACCAACCAATCTACCAATCTAGCAGAACGGATGCATTAACGGATTTGCGGAGACTATAACTCCCGAACGGTCCTTGACGTCCCCCCCCCCCCCCCCCCCCCCCCTTTACGTCTGTGCCCGCGGGGTCTTAATCTTCCTTTCGGTTCGGAAGTTCACTAATTGCGTCAAATGAAAGTTGGTAGCGAAAATGGGAAAAGTTTCTATCTACATTCCGGGGCCTTCCCAGCGACGGCTCGTTCGCGGATGCTGAGTGGCGTTAATTATTAATCGCACCACCACATGTAACAGCCTTCCCCATTCGCTTACCCCATACCATACTTACCATTGTGTCGCGAAACTCCCACGTCCTGTAGTACGACCGCGGCCAGGTCGGCCTTCTGCCGTGCGCCGGTGTATCGCTCCGGGTTGAGCGTTATCTTTAGCGGGCGGTAAAGCTTCGTCAGGCAGAGGGCGCCCAGGTTTTCCGTCGCGATATCGTGGATTGTTTGCAGCGAGTCTTCGATCGCCTCCTGGAGAATCGTGCAAGCATAGATGAGGGAGTTTAGTGAGATGGTAGTCGAGAAGGGCCGAGGCGGGGACGGGGAGTTAGTAAACAGAACGGCGATGACGTACGAAATGGTGAAATGAATTGTTCAGCCATTGTTCGCATGTGGGCATGGCATCGTTGCTTTGCCGTTCGCGATACGGCAGGACAAAAGCGAGTTTGTCTTGATGATTATATTTACCTCTCGAACTATATCGTCTTTCGCAAGGTGGAACGGAACGGAGAGTGCTGTCCGAGGGGTGGAAAATTCCGCAAAGATAATGATCATCACGCTTACGACGGAATAGCTGGTGGAAGTGAATCCCAAATCATGGCACAGGCACAGGCACAGACACCGGGAGCAAAGCAACTTGAAAGGTTGGAGTTTAAAATTCATAATCCTAGCAGAATATCCAACTTCTGCTTTTTCAGCTCTCCTTTCGAATGGGATTGATGATATTTTCCTAAAATAAATAACTCTCTCCTGGCCTTTTGAGGGTTCTGGTTCCAGACACTAGGAGCCCTGAGCCGCTGGGAAGGTAAGGTGAGCGATTGTTTTCACTTCATTTCTGTTGACCCTTCCAGACCAGAGAAGAAGAATAAAATAGCGTAAACCACAGACGCCCCGGGATTGCAAAGTTGGCTGCCTCAGCGGGTGGAAAAAGTCATCGTGTGTCCGTCTCGAAATCGGATGGAAGTAGGAGGGTTTGTTTATTCATCACCCAGTATCCCAGGGGATGAATAGCAGGCGTTTTTTTCCCGGACGGTGTTCGGTTAGTCACCTAGAAGCCGGTATGATGATGATGTATTAGTAGCAGTGTTTGACAGTGTGTAAGCTCCGTTTTCCCCGCAAAGCCACACCTCCCGTTTAGTAACAAACCGGAGATTAACCGAAAGCGCCCAGGGAGCAAACCGGCAGGCTGTACAAAAACTGCTCAACAAATGCAACCGAACGTTGTCATTTCGGCCGCTTTTTTTTTCTTCTGTCCCCACGTCCCTGCCAGTGCTCGGAATTGTGTCGAAAGCAAACCAGCTCATCCTTCTCTCGACCGAGATTTACCGACTGGGATCTCGGCCACACTCGACCCTTTCAGATTTTGTTCACCACCCGCGCCGCCTCCATCACAAAGTTTTGCTGTTGGCTTTCCTTGAATGGTGATTCCTTGGGCTTGGCCTGTCTCGCCGCCTATCTGGTGTAGCACACGGTGCTGCCCTGGAGGCACGTTTATTGAAACGCCCCGTGGGAATGCTGATTTTCTCCTTTCCCCAAACACAGCCGGAGTTTCGCAGTGGCATGGCACACTTTCCCACCGAGAGAAACTAATCAACGCGTCGAATGAAATATTAATCGAGCTCGAAGGGCGAGATGGAGGATGCTGCGGTGCGGCCTGTGATTCTTTGCCCTTATCTTATCGCACGTGCGAGCGCGCGCCCATTTGTGTGTCAGTGACTTCGTCCGTTTCCGCCTTTGTTTCGCCGATTGAAAAGAAAGCATCGGGATGAAAGTGGCACAAACGTCCTCGTTCGCATCCTCAAAAGCTACGTCGATATGTCGAAAGGGTGAGGGAGGGGGAGGGAGGGGGGGGGGTGGTGGGATGGGGTATTTGACAAGCGTAGAAACCGTCACTTCAATCGATTAGCATCCGTTTTCGATCCCAGGCAGCAGCAGACACCCTCATCTTTTGGACGTGACAAGTTGGGCATGTATAACCACTCCCGCGCACACACTCACACACACACACATACTTTGCTAATAAAGCACGAGATTGTGCAGAAATTGGCTCTGACGAGATTTCCATCCCGTGTGTCGCCCTTACTAAAGCCGGATGCGGTTAACGATCTCGATCCGGCACGGAGGCGGAAGTAGCGCGAAAGCATCAGCCACGAAGGGGAAGAGCAAACGTGGACGCGGAATGTGCCGCTTCCGAGATAGGAAGCTAATTTCCGTACATGCGTGCTTGTGCGGGTATTTAGTGGCTTCATGTGCGCTAAATAAGAAACAAACAAAGAAAAAGAGTCGCGCATTTTGCAGCGCACTTCATCGCAACGGAAACGTTTTACGTGCCGACTGCGGGGAAAGAGAGAGAGAGAGAGAGAGAGAGAGAGAGAGAGCGAGAGAAAGTGATGGTGGAGAGGGCTTACGTTTCACTGCATCTGGCATCCGGCAAGGATTCGAAAGGTTGCTCCATTTGTGCTTACGTTCGATGGTTCGTTCTTTGAGCTTTCCTCTACTGGCTGTGGTTGTATGCGTGCGAGCGTGTGTGTGTGTGTGTATAACTGCACACCATTTGGCTTTGGTTGGAGTTTGAATATTTTATGCAGCCAATTCCGCGCTTTACCACGGTCGTCTGTTCAAATAGCGACGTTGGTGTGTATGCGTGTTCGTATGTTCGTGTGTGTATATCAAGCCGACTACGCTAAAAGGGTCCTCCGATGGGACCCGAAATCTTTGATGTATGTGAAACAGGCACGGTGCTAGAAGAGATTTTGATTTTGGCGTGAGTCTCCACGCATCCACGCACCGGCTTCCTCACGATGCCTTCGGGAGTTCTTTTCGTTTACGACTGCTGCTGCTGCTCCTTTCGTCCCTTTTTGTGCTTTTTATCATCCCTGGCATGCACCGTGCATCGGTTCGGCCATAAGCGTTAAACGCGTCTCGTAAATTTGAACGACTTTCTGTTAAAGTCGACCCGCCGCATTGTCATTACGCACATTTGGCTTCCTGCGGTCACCCGGTGTTTAGTTGCAACGAAATGAAAACCCGTATCATGTGTGTCGTACCGTATTTTGGACGTTTCATTAATTCATGAGCTCTTTTATGTTTTATACGCTGCTGCTCGTTCTTCACTGAGCTACTGCATATTTAATAGAACTCTCCGGAAATATGTACATTTCAAGCGGTTTCGGGTGCTTTATTGAGAATTTAGCATTAGAAAGCAGTGCTCACCTTTTACGAGGTGGGCCGCGAGAGGAAAACGGGAGCTTAATTAATGTTTTCACCAGCGGTTGACCTTTTTAGTGCAATAAATTGAATGCTAGCACATCCGTTAAATAAAAAGGGAGAATTTAGGTGCTACAAAGGGACGACCAGACGTCCGGGGTTATGTAGTCTGTCAATTTAGAGTCTTTTTCTTTGGTTTTCTTCACATACGGAGCCAAAAATAGACCGTTCATTTTACTTCATCTTCACATTTGTTCAGGATGATGAGTATTAGTATACAGTGTTTTAGGATAATTTTCATTATTCAGACCCACATTCACGCCTCATTACCTTTGGCTCATTTCGATTGCTTTAAAAGTTGCATGATGTACCTTTTCATCTTTAGGAAAGAGTCTCAAGTGCATCTACGTGTGAAAATTCTATACGATCCGCCAAACTATTGTGGTGTACTCATCACTACTTTTTCGAAAAAAAGAATAAAAGATGATCATTTCTATTTGCGAACATTCACCAGCGTTGTATTTTTCGAAAACGATACTGTAATAAAACTACAATATTGCTCAAATGAACATTTTTCCATGGAGCACCTCTTATTCCAACAAAGGTTTATAAAGTGCGGAGCAATCGAAATCGTGTTTATCTTTGCCATGAATAAATATTAAATAAAGTGCTCAAAAAAATGAAAATAATGATCACCATCAAGTTTGAAAAGCCCACACAATTATTCGCATTTGCTAGATCGGATCTTAACGTACCATGTACTTAATATTTGACCATTTAATCGAACTAGTTCGCTCTGCTTCAGCATACCGTATCCGAAATTACATGGTCTGGTCCTTTAATACCAAAAAGTAGTTCAGGGTGTTGCCTCCCGATACAGGGAAAGCTAATCCTTCTGGAAATTTTGGTGTTAAAAAATTAATGAATGAATATTGATGACTTTTAGCGCACACTTGTTTCAACCTTTAATCACCACAAGTTCATCATCAGCTCAAGCAACATTGTTTGCTAGAATGGAATATCTTTATTCCGAGAAAAAAAAATCGTACCGTTCGAAGTAGCATAATACACAATATTTAGGATACAAATCGATAACCTAAAGCATAAAGCAAAGGCTAAAAAACCGTAAGCTAACATTAACTACCAAGAATGTGCTCTTCTTTTCTAGCTTGGGAAACGCAGTCTCCGAGAAAAACGTTCCAAGCGCGAAACTCACGTACTGAAAATGTTCTTCGAACTGTTTATTACATGGAAGATTTAATTAAGTTAAAGCTGCAGGTACCACCAACGCCACCGTGAAAAGCTTTTCGAGAACGACCTGATGTCGATCAAGGATAAAAATGTATTTTCAAACAATTTGAACGATGCAAGCATGAAAAAGAAACTACAAAAAGTTTAGATAATTTTTCTGTACAGCTGTGTTCTTCGGAAATACATGCAAAATTTATTTTGGGTTTTTTTTAATTGATACACTCGTCCTACACCGTCACCATAAACCTTCCCGGAACGTCTCTAGCCGAAGAGTTATTAAGCAGGTAAATAGTGCAAAAATCAGCCTAGTAGGCGCGATAAAACGGTAGGCGTGGTTTCGGTCGTTACGTCTGGGAGAGGGAAACAGTGTTTTAATACTTTACTTCTATTAAGTCAACGGTGGTAGAAAAGAAGCAAAATAATAGAATAAAAAATAATTCCAAAGTAGTGGATTAAGTTCCGATCGATAAATAGTGTATGATGCTTTTAAGGATAACTTGGTTATCGTAATCGAACATCGGAACGGAAAAACAAGTAGAGATAGAATGTTTTCTAACTGGCTGTATGATTGATGATGATGATGATGGTAATCGGTACCGCTGGTGGGCGGGTGGGTGACTTACCTCCGTCGGTGTAATGGAGTGCCGCTCGGTGTAGATGGTTGCCGTCGCTCCGCCAAACATCCAAACATCGAGCTCGTCCGAACTGAGGCCGGGTGCTCCGACCACACCGCTTCCGCCACCACCTTCGTCGCCGATGCTACTTCCATCGCTTGTTTTTAAACCACTTGACGGGACAGAGCCGGCGCACCAGCTTTGTGCTAACAAATTCAATATAATGACGATTCTCCATCTCCAGGCTATGGCTAACCAGGGCCATAACGCAATTTTATGCATCGCGATGAGTCATGGGACCTGCCGGGGATGTGAGAGAAATAAAAAAAAAAACAAAAAAACAGTACGAATGAAATTTCGCTTCGCTAATGGTTTCGGTGTAACGTAATTTACGGCTGCTTTTTACGCTTCCTAGTACCTAGTGGTGGTTGTTTTGTGTGAAGTTTTACAATGTGGCATTCGTCACAGCAAGCACAAAAGTAGCACGGTAAAGGTCAAACAGCTCTTTCGCTCGTGGGTGGGTCGTTGAATTGATTACGGGTGTTAATGAATACATCTATTAGCCGGGAGTGTAAGTAGCGATGTCATAAATACTGCAATTTGATTACTTTTTTCAGATTAGACGCGCAAACGGTGGTTTCGAATGGCGAAACGCGAAGCGGTCGGAAGAAAGAATAAATACATATCAAAGAAATGGCGGCAGAACTTTTTACTTCCATCCCGCCCTAAGCTTGGTACGCCACTGCTCCGTTCGTCTCCATTGGATGCCAGTGCGATTAGCAGCCCTGATGATGGTCATTCGTGCAGACGCTTCGTTATCATCACTGTGGCTGTGGGAGGAAAACGCACACGCACACGCACACGTACACCATCACCCCCAACTTCGAACGGATATAAAGTGCTCCCACAAGCCAAGATGGTGGCAAAAATAAGCTGGCACTCAGCCGGGTCGGGGTGGGTGGCACAGGAAATGAGCATAAAAAGTGGCATACCTCCCCAAAGGAGGTGCTGCCCGAACACAGGCTCGCCCGAACACAGGAGACGGTACACATTTCTCGCCGTTGCAGCGTCAGTATCGATAAGATTTCCACCCTGATGCTTCGCCGTTCCAGATCCTTCGTGTGATAAGCGCTGGCGCTGGGCAGAAGCTGCCAGTTCGAGGTGTTGGCAAAGGAGCGAGGTGTGGCAGGGCGAGGACGCCGCGCACGTTCGCGTCGTTCCCTTGTTCTAATCAGTGTGGCAGATAAATTAAATTTTCCTCTACCTCAGTTTGTTGGAATGCTGCAGAAGTGCCGGCTGAGATTGATGGTTTCAATGATTGCCTTCCCACGCTCGGTGTGTGTGTGTGTGTGTGTGGCTATGTTGGTCTGTATGTTGGAACGGAAAATGAACCCGAAGAGTCGCTGGGCTGGGAGAAACTACCGAGCGTTTGAAACGTGATAAAATGATCGTGAAAGTGTTTCTTGCTTCGGTGGTTAAAATTCCTGTCACCACAGACGCACAGGTATGTAGGAGTTAGGGACGATGGATCGCTTCAGTTTCAGGTAGCATTGCATGAAGCAGATAGTGTTGCCGGGGGATTGGAACACATTTTTGTGATATCTTGGGACAGAGATTAAAATGATTTGTTGCAGATTCTCCTAAATTTACCGTCACTTTTGGTGTCTGGGGCAAGGAATTTCCTAGTTTTACACTGTGTTGGAGTGTCAGTTGTGAAAGTTTAACGATCTAATCTGAATGAACTACCGACGGGACAAAGACAGGTCACGTGTACCAAGACGGTATTATTTCGAGTACGCAAAGTTAACACAAATACTTTGTTCGAAGAATAGAATTTTTTGTGTTATATCATAGTGAAAATAGAGATCATTCTAATTGCCAACATGGCAATGACGAAAACAGGTATATATCATAAATAAGTCTAGTTTAACTCGATAATAACTTCGCAGTGAACCTAAAGTAAGGTTATCAACAAATTCAATAAACATTGAGATGGAGAAACTACAAATTGTTGATATGAACTCGCAAAATATGCAGATCAAAGTTTATTCCAAGCTGTAAACAGAACAGAGCTATTATTTAACACTAGCGAATGATTCGTCTAAGAGCTCATTTTTTTTCAGTACACAGCTGAACAATTACTGTCGGTTTTGGTCTCTATTTGTGGAATTGAACCTTCACGTCAGATAAATCGTAATGTAAGATTAGACATTGTGAACAAACAAAGCCATTTTCAGTTTGTTTCTAAACCGCCGTCCCGAAACTGGTACATAAGAAATTGTCACTAGTTTTTAAGGCCTCTTGGGCACACTTTGTGCTGGATAGTTAATGATTCGACTTAAACAGTTTGTTAAGGGAGCGTAAAGCCACATTTGTCTGTTCAAGTGTAAATCTACTCTATTGCTAGTCAAAAGCGAAAGGAAGGCATGGGAAGAAACCAAACCAAAAAACGTCGATACAAAGAAATTGTCACACCCTCGGTCTTTAGTCACCAACCGAAGACAGATATACAAACTTAATGCCTAGCCAAACAAAAGCTGGACAGTAGGGAAATAGGCTAGCCAAATTCACCACCACGATAAGTTCATTACCACACCACCGTACGGTTCGCCGCCTCACTAGCACACTTCCCCGTGCGCCATGAGGCAGATAAATTGCAGAATTTTATTCCACAACGGCTGCACGATCGAGCACGTGATATTGCGTGAGCAGGGACCGAATTGGAGAAAAGCGCGTGTAAAAGTAGCAAAAAAAAAAAACCATACCAACTGAATCAACATCGCTAAACTCGTACGAATTTGCATCGCACTGCGGTGAACCTGCGCCTTGGAACGTTTGGCTCGACAGTAGGGTAAATCTCTTCAATTCGCTCGCACACCCGCCGCACGATGAAGCCTTCGTTTTTCACGTTTTCTGCACTTTTGGCAATTGTGGTCGCGCTGAGTGTCACCGCACACGCGGATGCTACCATTCCAATTTTCGTGAGTAAAACTGGTGCTCGAGGGATGGGTTAGGGGTGCAGTTTGGGGGTGGTGATTTTCAAATGTCACTCGGTTATGGTTCTGTTTCGTGCATACAGGCTCGCTCGTGCTCTTTGTGTCGGATGTACGGCACACCACGCTCCTGCACCACCTACAATCGGGCGTACACACAGTGCAATGGCATGGTAAGTGTGTTGGCGTTTCCAATCCGTCCGTGGAAACGTGTGACTAATACTGCTCCCATTTTTTGTTCTCGTAGTTCTTTGATTCGGAGGCTACATGCGTGATGCGGGCCGGAATATACGTGTCCGAACCTAAGGAAGGTTGTTTTATGGTGTAGATGATGCGGTAGGTTCACCAACTATCTCAGAATAAACACGTTTCCTAACATCCCAAGCGTCAGTGATGGTCTGAACGGTTCGAGCATACAGCCTGGGTACAGTCTCCCAGGGTAGACAATATTCTAGGCGATGCGGTTCCAAGCTTAAGATCGAAATGATCCAAATCTACAAATCGGCTGAATAAACAAAACACAGAGCGCCAAGTGTGTGCCAAACGGCTACAATTTTGTAGCCCAACACCAGATAACGCAGACCAGAGTTCTTTACGAACAATAAAAATTGATGAGTTTCTTGTCGGCAGAAGCAGCACTCGTATCATTCTTTTTCTGTCTCTGGAGACGGTCGACCGTTCACGGGCAGTTCCTGTGAATCGACCGTTCGTTTTAATATTAATTGCAACCCCTCAGATAGTCATGAACCGGACAGCGATAAAGTACGATCGCTAGTGAGGCTAGGGCGCTCTCTCACGTAACGGCTGCTACAATTCGTCAAGAGGTCAAAAGCACTGAAATGCCACGCCATCGATAGCGTGACGCTCTCTCGAACATGCTTTGAAGGAGGTGAAATTTATATCGCGATACATTTCTCGTTCATGTCGGTTGGCCATTTGAAACAGCCATGCACCGTAGCCTAGAACCGGGTGATCTTTTTCTCTCCCTCCATCTCTCTCCCGCTCTCTCACCTACTGTCGCTGTCTCCACCTCGACTCGTGTTCGTAATGTCAGTTTATTTATCGTTCGCCGTCAGCCACGAAAGTAGGACGGTGGAAAAAGGGAAGTTTTGCGAATGGATGATCACCCTCGCCTTGGCCCACGACGAGAGAAGCATTCCCACGACAATGTCCTGACGACCGAGCTGTCCACGTCGTCGACAACATTCATTGCTCAGCCTCAAGGGAGAAGCCCTTTGACAACACAATACACGCACTGATGAACGGCGGATATGATGCGCTTAGGGGCCTCTGAGAATGAGCCACGCAGCTGGCCGGATGGCAAATGGGATGCTGTGTTTTTTTGTTTTGCTCTAGTTGAGCGTTGAGAGCAAAATAATTGGTAACTATTCAGCGTGTTTTTGTTGCAGTTTAGATGAAAAAAAAGTGCTGGTAAGCGTGAAATTCTGTGCTGCCCGTCAAGCTGACGACAGTGCGTCTTTTTTTAAATTTCTGATCTGGTTGTCAATGTGATTGTCAAATCAATGAAGAAGTTCCATGTGGGTAATGTCCTGTAATGAAGTCCGGACAAAAATTCGATGCAATAAATCATACTGAACCGATGAGATACCAATTCTCTCGACTGCACGACTGATTTGTAGGACGCATATGCCACATGTAACATGAAGCTGCTTCAGTGTGCTCGATGGAATTTCGTTACGTAGTGCCTTCGAGCAGGGGAAATTAATATCACTGTATAAGAGGCTGTCACATCCAGGTGCAAACGCCTGCTTAAGCAACCAATTTGCCGTATGGAATCAATCAGATCATTGTTATCATCACGAACAAGTGTCTCCTATGGCTCTCATCCCAGGTGTTTGTGATCAATTGAGGCTTTGATGTGATTAGTATAAGAATGTTATCATCATTGGCAGAGAAAGATATCAATGACTGTCTAGAAGTGGATAACGTTCAATGTTGTGAAAAGCCACATGAACAGATTCAGGCATTAAGCTAAATGTTTTTAATATGATGTAATACAGTCCGTAACAAAACTATACGACCATGCGTTTTTTGTAAACAAAACAAAAAGTTTAAGAGATAGCCAATGCTCAGCAAATGAAGCTTGTAATAAAATACATATTTCTATGATTTGAACGTTGAGAAATATCGATACACTGTTTTTGTACATTCAGAACTACAGGTATTATTAAACGAATTTTAAACCGATTATTTCTATCAGAAAACGCAAATTTACGTAGGAGGTCGTATTGGTGTGTTACAGGGTTCGTATGTGACCGTTCTAAAGAAAATAGTAACAACATTTTAAAAAATTTACAAAAACCATACAAATATGTATATTATTACAAGCTTCATCTTTGTTCACCTTATTTTTTACAAAAAAACGGGTGATCGCATAGTTGTGTTACAGGCTTTATTTTAATCTCATTAAAAAGATATGTTTCATGTCATGTCAGGAATGTCTTTGTAAAACTTTGTTTTATGTGATTGAATTACTCGTTTTTTGCAGTTTTCCTTTCTGGTTTTAACAAAGAGAATATTTCTTGCGTTTTAATGGTTAATTAAATGCAATATTATTTGCAAATTGTGGTATGCTTTTTTCATGGCCCTATTCTTTTGTGATTCAATAAAGAGAAAATCATGAAGAATGTTGGAGTTTGGAGTATACACTACTTTACAAGCATTACTGTTTTTACTAGCTCGTCCTGATTTTGGTTCGTAAAGTTAACTGAACCTTACCATTGTTTAATAAAATTGTTTTATACATATTCTCGAATATTTGATATGATTTGTGAAAGTGATTTGAAGCAGTAATGAACACAATCCCATTTCGAGCACAAAAATTGATTATTACATTTTTATTGATTGACCGTTTTACATAATTTTAAGGCACCATAGCTGATTAGTAACTCCTCACTTGGGGTGCAAATGTTTCACTGCAGTGGGACAGCTATATTTGAAAATAAGTGCCATTTTGTACACATTGGTATAGCTCCAATAGAAAATTAAAAATATTAAAAAAACGGTTAATTAATCTAAAATATTTTAAAGACACGAAACTCTACGGGTACTGTACATGTTTTTTTCGTGCTGAGAATATGCATGGCAGAATAATGTTTCCGGTTTGATAAAGAACATCCAACTAACAAAGCAACCCGTACAGTGCTCAGCTAATCTCTCTAGGTCGGTTAAATCTTTACTTAGCGTCTCGCTACTAAATGCAACGGCGATAAAGTTCTTCATACGTGATGTGAATCATCATCCGTCTGCTGCAGGATGGAACGCCTCGGAATCAAGTGCACTATAAAAAGCATCGCGTTCGGTCCAGTTTCCCGTCAGTGCACGATTTAAACACGATCCGGAAGGTGTTCCGAGAGTGCGTCACAATGAAGAACGTGTGTATTCTTGTGGCTATTCTTTTCTGTTCCGCAGCTGTGGCGGATGCGTTGATACTTACTCAAGTAAGTCTCGATAGTACACGAATCGACTAGTTTGGATAGTAGGATGCGCGTCTACTCGTTCCATTATTTTAACACATTTGTCTTCACCTCTAGTTTAGGCGGCAACCTGCGAGAGATGCTTAAGCGTCGGAGCGCTATCTTGTGGCCCCGGGGCTGTATTCTCGTGCGTGGGTCAGGTAGGCTTACGGATGGGTGTAATGCTTTTCAAAAGTAATGGGCAGTAATCATTACGAGTTGCCTTTGCAGACGGCCATCAATAACTGTGCGGACTGCAACCGATGGATGGGGCGTTGCGCCGTATACAGCGGGTTTACGTTTTGTTCATTGTAAAAATAGACATAGCGTCTGTTGCAATGCAAAGGAAAGGAAATTTTATCCACAAAATTACAGCTTAGTAGGATATATTCGGTAGAGAAGGTCCTTTGATAAATAAATAAAAAATTGTACGTCATAGTATTTCTACATTTTCATGGGATGGTAAAACATGCGCTTTTGAAATGATCTACGAGGAAATCCAGATGGGGATACATGCGTAATGAGTTTATCCTCTTTATTGTTGATAAACTTAAGTCCGGCAAATTTGTCACGAATTCGTCTATGTATTCGACGCTGGCGTTGTGTACATCGAGACGGAGCCGCTTGAGCAAAACAAAAGGGAAGCACTCTTTGAACCAAGTTTCGTGTACTTGAATTTCCACCATATTTAACAGAGGAAAAGATTAAAATCGAGATAGATGTATAACGAAGCAGTTGTATATGTCGTTAAGCCAGTCTGCGAATATGATACAACCGTTAAAACAACTTCCAATCAAAGATTGACCTTATTCTCACTTTTACTGGAGAACGAAATGTATAAAGAAAAATACATCAAGTACCCCTGCATCGAAGGTGTAGTTGAAAACTGGTAACAAATCAGCGCCTACTAGCACTCCGTCGTATGTAACGTTGTTTCGAAAGCGTTTCAAAAATGGCACAAGGGAAAATATGTGGGAGAGATCATACTGCGAGAACTTTCTCCCATCTTTTTTGCTACCTGTTACCGGTTTGATCAGTCTCTTTTATCCCGGGCCGCCAAAAAGCATGCTTTGATGGTAAATATAAAACTAAAATTGTAATATGTTTGCATGCGTTTGTACAAACGAAATAGAGCTGATAGAATAGAATTTTTACTCATTCTTGTGACACGTTTAATGGAGTAAAAGAGGTTCCAATTTGATAAGACGTACACATAATAATGCTTTATTCAGCAGGTGAATCTTAACTGTCCGTGTTCCGTGTTCCGCGTTCGTCCCAATACGCGTCTAGCAAGCGCAAAAATCCCCGACTCGCACCTCGGGGCGACACACGGCGGAGATAAAAATCCCCATCCGTCCGGTGCGTCACCATCCGTTCGCAGCAGGACGGGAACGTGTCGGAAGCAAGCGGTGTATAAAAAGCGTCGCGTTCGGTCCAGTTTCCCGTCAGTACTCGATTCAAGACCGATCCGGAAGGTGTTGCAAGAGTTTGCGTCATCATATTTTGCAAACATGAAAAAAGTGTGCATTCTTTTCGCCTTTCTTCTCTGCTCGGCTACTGTGGCGGATGCGTTTGTGTTTACATACGTGAGTCTCGACAGTGCACCGATGCACCAGTGACGATGGTTGCATGAGTATTTGCTTGTAATATATTTTTTATAAACATCCATTCATCACCTCCTATTTCAGGCGCCTACTTGTGCGAGATGCAAAAGCATCGGAGCGCGATATTGTGGTTACGGGACGCTTAGGACGAAGGGAGTCTCTTGCGATGGACAGGTAGGGTTGCTGTGCGGTTGGGTGCTTTTTTCAAAAGCGATAGGAAGTTAACATTACGAGTTGCTTTATCTTTGCAGACGACCATCAATAGCTGTGCGGACTGCAAACGGCGGCTGGGACGATGTTCTTCCTCATTCATTACAGAGTGTTTCTTGTAAAAAATAAGCGTTGCGTTTGGTGAAGATGACGATTGCCCGGCTTGACTGAATGTGAGGATGATTTGTTCCCGCTAGCTTTGTGAGGGAAGAAAAAAAAAATTATCATGCAGAAAATTCAATAATTCCATAAGCTTTACTTTGTATAGATTTTTCTTTTTGAAAAATAAAGCAGAATTTTCGGCATGGAGGTAGTTTTAATAGCCAGAGATAGTTTTTATTCAATCAACTTTACCGAAGCTAGCGTTCTAAGAGATTCTTTTCTGATACACACTATAATGTTCCAAAGAAAAAGAGCTATCAAGACAACCCTGAAGTTTCAAAACAGATACCTCATTTACTATCAGCAGACTTACACCTGATACCACAACGGGCCAGATTGTTCAAGTGACATAATATGTTTTATCTATTGTCGAAGTAACCGTGTACCGTCTGCTGCGGTTTTACCGCCTGATTTTCGTCTGACTCTTTATGAAACAAACAGGTACGACCTGATCGAACGTAGATTTCCGATTACCGAGACCGTTTTAACAGCTGTGATAGAAATACATAAAAAAGTTTTCACGTTCAGCGCGGGTCAGTTCTTATCACATACTTGTCCGCTTTCAAGACTGCTGAAATTGTGGATAAAGAAATAGCTAAAAAATGTATCTGTTGTTGATAGTGTCGTATGCATCCCATCGAATCGTACACTGCAGCCGGCCATTTCCAACGCACTTCATTCGTGACATTTCTAACCAAATTAAAGAGAGTATACTAGGAATAAGTTGCGTTTGCTTGGCGAGTTTAAGACGTTCTTTTAGCACGAGTTTGGCGGTATGCTTTGCGAGGTAACGTACCAGACCCAACATGAACAAAATGTTACTTTGCATTAAGTGACTGCAGAGAGAGAGCGGCGAAAAGCCTTTCTTTGCCTATATTTGTTTATAGCATTGCGAGCGAATGAGAAACAGGAACGAAGCTTTACGTGGATAGCAAAATCCGACAGTCTGATCAGACCGACATGGCATTTAAAGTCAATATGGTCGTATCCCATGTGTCTTAAAACTGTTTATTAAGCAATTGTCCGATTCATTTCATTATGAGCTATATTCATTTTAATATAGCTCGACGTATAAGGCGCCTTCTATCAGCAAATTTACTTGACATGTGCTATAGATTTTACCCTGGAAAAATAAAAAAACTACCATCTAATTAAATTTTACAAACGTGTTTAACTAGAAACGATAAAAATTGCCGTAAAAATGTCTAATTTACTTTCTTCTTTCGTCTTTTTGGTAAGACCAACAACTCGTCTGATTTATTAATCTGCGTTAAAATGTTTGCGTCGTATAGAAATTTTTCATTTAATTTTAATTTTCTTTAGGAGCTCAATTGGGGAAGGTTTGGTCAAAGTAACCCGTTACTGAATATGTATCCTGTGGTAAAAGTTGTCCTTAATTTGTTGGATTGTCGGATACCCTATTCAGATTTTAAATTTTAAATAATATTGAGGAATTGCTAAGAACATTTGTGCTGGCCTCTGGATTCGACGAATCAATTTACAAACAAATAAACTCAATTGCATGGCTTACTGTGGAAAAAACAAGCTAAATACTGAAAGGTGAAAGCAGCAAAACAAAACAAGTATTTAATGAAACTTTGATATTAAAAATCCGAAAGAAATTACTTTTTTTGCAAACATTTTCTACCATTGTCAGCTGCAGTATAATGGCGTGCTTTTGCTTTCCTTTAATATAAATTAACAGGAGGAATATGTATTTTCACAAGAAATCAGGAAATACGTTTTACGGTTGATAATGAATAAGAAAAATACAGTATTTACAATTATGGTGTGATATTATGATGTTACTACTAAACAGTGGTCTGTGAGGCATGATAACGTAAATTTGTAAAAAAAGAATCTTAGAATCGAATAGTCAAATATCTTCGTCAGTTTGGAGATTAGCCTGTTTCTACTCAGCTTGACAATTATATTTTATTTAAGTCAATACCAACAAAACTCTCAAAGGGTAGTCAAAGGATCAAAGATTACTGCAAAGTTTAATGTGATTCTTTTGCAATAAAATCACACATTTCTTTTGAAAAACTTTCATTTGTGGTTCCGTGTCTTTGTGTACCATTAATTACTTTAATGATTTTGAATTTCACATTTTTCTTAATATGTCACGAGAACCGCATCATTAACACCAGGCGATTGTACCAAAAAAAAAAAAAAAAAAATAGCTGCCATGTACTTTCTTGGTGGAAAAGAAACATTTACGCTCGTTTTGTGCACAAAACCACGCCATCGCCCCCTTCCCCCCTACTCACCACTCACACATTCTGGCACTAAGACGAAGTTATCATTTATCACTTCACTCGATAAAAAGCGGCTCCCACGAACCGCGGTGTTTCGCGGTCGTTTGGCAAGCAAGGGCCGATTCACTTAATCTTCTCGCTTTAAAGCTAATTGAGGGCTAATCGCTTCGGAAAGTGGGAGAAATTTTTCAGCTGGCAAACGTGACACGGCCATGGTACATGGAGAGGTTGTCGGGTGAAAAAAACAGCACTAGACGATGAAATACCAACGAGCGACGAACGAGAAGTATCGCTTGAAAATGCTCACGACTGCACTCGAGTGGGAAAAAACTGACGCGCAGATGAAAAGCGCGCCACTCTGACGTTTTTGAAAAAGGTCATTCACTGCCACCACCAGTTAGTCTTGTCTTGAGCGCGAGGAAAAGTTCATTAACGCGGAATATCTATTTCTCCCCTCCCCGGAGATGGTGCTTCAAGTGGTTGTTTTTGTTGTGTGTTGAGAAAGATTAGATTCTTTTCTTTGCCGGTTTCATTTCTGTTGCTGGGTTTTGAACGTCTGTTGAAAAGCTTTGAATGAGCGTACCAGAGTGCGCAAATTCGTGCCCGTTGTGTGGGTCTCTTCTGCTGGCCGAAGAGGCCTCCTCGGTAGTTGAACAAGTTTTGTGTACCTTCAAATGCGGCATGCAGGATTACGCTTCACGACACGGAGAACAGCTTGCAGTAACAAAAGGGGCAAAAAAAAACAAAACAAACGAATGAGCATTGCATAATTGCCACTTTGGGTGGTGATGTTTTGTCATTGAGACATTGAGCCCGGGCCAGGGAGAGGGAACACGGATGAAGATTGCATGCATCACAATCCTCCTGGTACGTAATCCTTCGGAAAGCAATATCGCGACCGAGCGGAGCGTCTACATTCGTTGTGTGTGTGTGTGTGTGTGTGGGAAATGTGCCACAGAGAGCCACAGCAAACAGTTGCCCTCTTTCGTGCAGCACAAACCATCGAAAGTGCTGCACTGAAGTGAGGTTTTATTGGGGAACGGAAACTTTTCCCCTTCTGGGTGAAAGAAAGAGCAATCGAGGATATCACGGCTATCCTTGAAAGTGTGCCTGCTTCCCATTGAAACTGGGACTGAAGCACCGGGAGCTTTCAGATATAGCTATCGACCATCCACCAGATGGGTCGTTTAGATGATCTCGTGTTCCTTTTTCTCTGCCCTCATCGTTTCCCTTCCTCCCTTGAAAGCTGCGACGGGCTGTGGGTGTGTGTGTGTATTAGTGAAATTCTCTTCTGTTGTTGGTGCTTTTATCGACACGACGGCAAGAACCCGGGGATCACTGACCACCCATAAAATCGGACATCATCAAGCACATTCGCACGCGGGCTGAAACGTGACGCGTCAGCAATAACGGAAACGACAACATTTTCAGAATGATGGCGAGCCTGCTCGGGAGGGAATGGGCAAGCAAAACCAAATAGACACACACACACACACACACTCAATTGGAACCAGGAACATTTCCGGTCGATGATGGTTGGATTATTTGTGTGTGCTTTTGCGATACGAAACCTTGGACGCTGACGCGACACAGAGACGGAGATTTACTTCGACGGTGGTGTGGAAGAAGAGCATCAGGCTCGTAATAACTTGCGAAGGGTCATTTGTAACAGCTCGGGATTCGGAACCAGGTTGTTTGAGGTTGCGCATTTGGCACCTCGTTGGGACGTTGGATAAAAGTTTTACTTAGCTTGCGAGATGTTAACATTGTTGTTACAAACCTATTTTAATAAAACCGGATACATTTTCAATTAAAAAAGAAATTTACTTTATGATCACAGCATGCCTAGACAGTGTTTGAACATAATACCGCCTATAGAGTAAGTAGAGACATAAAACTAGAAAACTCATCAAAACCATAAACGTTTTCAATGTGGTACGTAAAGTTTTCAAACGTACATCATAATATAAAGAATTCATCCACAAATGTTTCGAGCTGCCGCTGCAGAATTTTGGGTAGCTAATGCAGCACTGATTACACAGGAACTACGTGAGAGTCGGTCGCAGCAAGCCAGTTCACGACAGGAATGGACACTCGCATCTGACAGAACAGAAACGTCATCGACTGTGTCGGAGACAAATGCGGTTATTGCACGATGGAAAATACTGTCAGAATACGGTGAGTTTTGGATATTTTCTGTCAAAAACTTTGGCGCGGCGTTTGGCATAAAAAAATCACCCGCGCGTGTAGTAACGACAAATTGGGCGGAGCGGTTATTTTGTGTTATTCAAAGCTTTCTATTTTCAAAATATTCGTTGTCGAGAAGAGGAACATTTTTTAAACTGAAAAACTACCGAGTTTATACTTGATGGATATATTTTCACCCATATAATTCATATATCCATAAATATGCTTCGTACGAGACATTATCTCTCGTTTTTCCGGTTCAACCGCGAATAACATAACCAGAGCCATAAAGACATTGTCATCAAAGCCGAAATTCATGTAGAATTATTTGTAATGTTGATTATGCGTTTAAAGGCAAAAATTGCATGATTGTACAATATGCCGGCAAAAATTGTAGATGAATGCAAAATCTCAGGAAAATTAAAACGAACCGAAATATAAACAAACAGCCCTTTAAACAGAAAATTACCGGTAAAAAAAAATTAAGACCTGAGCATGTCGAATTCTGATTTGCGTTCTGGATATTTTTTGTCAAACGCGATTTGACAGAAAATATCCAAAATAAATCTGACAGTATTTTCCTTCGCCTAATAACTGCAGTAGTCGGAGATTCTGTGGCAGTGGAAGAGCTGTTTCAAACCGTAGAAGTATCGTCAGTGAATCGTGGAGACATGGCGCTTTTTAACATGATTATATTTGTTAGTTTTAATAAATTTTTCAAATGATAAAAAACGCATTCCATAACACTCTCTTATATGACACACCAGGCGTTTAAAGCCCTGTTACGACAAGAGCTCCCTAGGGCTCAGTCATCCTACCAATCTCGTAGACTAAAATACACGGTGCTCACGAAAGAGGGTTTCTTCACCATCTCCACCAGGTGAATTCTGTTTTGTTAGCACAGTTTCTGATAACTTTGCAGGCACGGCCCATGTTGTGGAGTGTACCTTTTTCTGTTAGTGCTTCACATTTTCTGGAAGACCTGCGCTCTGATATTTCCAATATTTAGTAAGGCAAATTGAATCTTTAAACTGCACGAAAGGCTGCTGGACGTATTTAAGAAATAAGTTGCTTAAAAGTTCACACAACGACGTATGCTCGGTTCTTCTGAAAAGCTTCTGCTCTACGGCTGCTGGATCTTTTGCCTTCACGTGTCACGTATGATTATGAACTAATATGCAACTACTTCTGCCTAACTAACATTGCGATTTTTTCCATAGTCTTATTTAGTTGCTACGGCAAATCAATCAAACCTACTCATAAGTTGCATAATCTCCGAGAGAGTTGTTCTGTTCAATGGCGCGCTAGCGTTTGAATTTAGTATCTTTAGTTTGGTGGATCCCTGCGTAAATATTAATTAGTTCGACTTGAATCCAAATCTACACTTTTGTCTCTTCAGTATTAAATCTGTAAATGACACACGTTTTGTCTCGTGTGATTTTGAAACAATTCGACAACGTGAGCAAATTATAGAAAGAGTCTATAAGGTGAATCGGTTCAACTCCTTCTTCCTTTAAGTTCTTTTTGTCTATCAAAACTAAGAATTTATTTAACAATATCGCAAAAGCATTTAAACTAAATAACATTTGTCTGTTTGTCCATGTCCTTAAATGGATGAATAAAAAGTCAAAAAAATCAATCTATTATAACGATAATTGTAGATTTATTTGTTTGACGTCTAGTCACGTCCAGCATAAGAAAAAAAATTGCCTTTTTTATTCTTGTACCAACGTGAAAAGAGGATGATCGCTTCGGTCTTTCGCTTTTATAAGTCCCTTCTCACTTTATCAACAACCTCGCTTACTCTCGGGTTGTTGAACATTTGCCAGGTTTTCCAATAATATTTCGTCCAATATTAATTTCGTAGGCATATTTTTTTTCAAAAGTGCTGGTTTGTTTACATCAGTGTATTTGGGATATTTTGTTAATTCAACATAAAACCCCCAATGAGCTGCGTAAAAGATCATATCACTCCACTCTACAGTGCGGCAGTAGGAAAATCGAAACCGGCAAGAAAGTCATTCAATCTAATCACGTACGCTCTCTCTTAAAAATTCTCTTGGGATATTGCGACGGGAGAAAAAGCGACCGGCCTAAATCCTCGGACTTTAGCAGCTGCCCTTCCAAGTCGTTGTAAGTATTAGTGCGGTCTAACCACTGATAAGACTTTGCCCGCGAACGCCTAATCCTCCCAGCTCGCTATCTGGATTTGCACGCAAGGTCAACTAATTCGGGAACAAATTGAGAAATGTAAGGCAATGTTGTTAAACTTTAACGACCAACGATGGCTAAGCCTTTTGGGATCCGAAACCGTGGTGGTCGCCTTCCGGGGGCTGTTAAAAAAATGGACGTATTTTAATGGACACGATCGTGTAATCGAGAGATTTTCGTTTCAAGATTCGAGATTCGTTTTCTCGCTCGACGGTTCGATGGCTTGGTTTGTAAGCGCATCTTTACTTTCGCACACTCGATTTGATCCAACGGCATGCTTTACCAGGTTGTCACTCTCTATCACTCGTTGCGAGGCGACCCTCACGCTTGCTTTGTTGCGCTAACCCTGCATCATGGATGTCATGAGCGTGTGGGATAGGAAACCGCCATCCCAACGTGACGCCGGTTGCTGAGCATAAATCTTTTTATTCAATTTCGCTCCGGGATTGGAGGGCTGGATACCGATTTCATTCAGATCGGTGCTCTTCTCCACTTCACTTGGCCAGCTTGCCGGCAGGCATCCCCGCAACAGCAGGCAAGCAAAATAAAGCAGAAAAGCCAAATATCTCCCGCAGCGTGAGCAGCTGCCATCCGACGTAACGAAACGATTTTTGGGAGCATTTTCGTAGGCAAACTACGTACAATATATTCATGTGACGTGTAATATTCAATGTGTGATTCTCCGCGCTGCCAAACCGTGCATTTTTATTGCGAAGCCCGCTTTCCGGTGAGGTGATTTTGGGGTTCATTTTTTTTTAGCTATTCGCTCTTCGCTTTTCTGTCAGCGACACAAGGAAAAGCTCACACGCGCGCTGCTGTGCGGGGTCAAAGAGTCATCGAAACGGTGGGTGGGTGTAGAAAAGCATGTAAAAGCTATCTGGGTGGCCTTGTGAAGATTCAATTTTTTATTGAATCTCCAAATTCCGGCTCCTCCGGAAGCAGCCGGGATTGCGTCCCGGTCGCTCCGTCGCTTTCTCGCTCTGGCTCGAGGCGACTAATTCGGCAACCGGCGAAATACGGCAGCAGTGCGTGATTTATGTGGAATTGGCTACAATACCTTCAGCCAAGCCGGTCGCTTTATCGACTGGATGCCCTTGTGGGTCTCGTGTGAGAAGGATTATTGTTAACCTGCATATTTTACCTTCCCTCTCAACAAGTCGAAATATTATGTCTGAAGTAAAGGGTTGGGAAAAAGCTGGGCGTAAAACAGATACCAACAGCGGGATGGGTATTATGGTCCAATCATGTAAAAAAGGGATGCATTCCATCATAGTGTGAGGCTGCCTCTGCCTTTAGTAAGAGCTTATTGAGCCACGGTATTGTTAAAACTACCTTTCGGAGGGTTTATTTTACCGAAGCCTGTCCAAAGGCCTAGCCAGCTTTGAGAGCTGAGATTCCATTATATGATGCTGCATTTGAATGAAATTTAAAACGAGCCCAATGTTCGTGTGTTTGAATTAGAGGCGCCGTTTAATATGCTCATAATGTGGGGTTGAAAAGATAAGTTGTCGTTTATGAGTACATACCCTTCACGTGATGAAGAATGCACTATAGGTCAAGGACGAACGTAATCATCGTCACTCAATCACGGCAAGGCTATTTTTTTCGAGAAGATTTCATTTTAAGAGAATATGATGATTATGGGAGCAGAATGTGATGACGATCTTTGCTCAAATTTTGCTATCAATTACGAACAAAACCTTGATAGAATTGCAGAGTAAGTAAGTGATCCTTTTTACACGTTTTGAAATTAAATTCTAGGTTTTTCAATGTAATACAATACAACTAATAAAACAAATAATAAATGGTAATGACTGAAATAATATGAAATGAAATACAGGGTTTCGAGTCATATAAGGGAACAATGCAATCAGTAGAGAGAATGTGTCAACCGGTTAAGAGAATGTTACAGCCACTACATGCCTGTAGCATTCTCTTAACCGGTTGATACATTCTCTCTACTGATTGCATTGCTCCCTTATATGACTCGAAACCCTGTAATACAACTAATAAATGGTAATCACTGAATAAATGGCATTGTGTGATATCTACTAAAAGTGAAGTAACACTTTTGTTAAATTATATTATGTATTTCCTTTTTTATTTTGCCATGCTTTTGCCGTCAGTATGAATTTTTCCAAGTTCGTTGAAATTTGAAATCATATTCATTGCTGGGTACAAAATGTATGCTAAATAACTTTGTGGAACCAATCCAAATAGCAAACAAAATGTCCCAACAAAGCTAATTTTTTGTAGAAGAATCGTTTTAATACTCTCCCAGTAGGCTCTGAAAAACCCATTCCAGTGAATATACTACCGAAAATTAATCATTGAACGCCAGGACACGGTTTATGTCGTGCCAAGCGAATGGAACAAAGCAAGCACAAGGGAAAAGAAAACTCTGTCAGAAACAAAATGGCGACACATCCGCGGCGCAACGTGACGGTAACGCGCTTACAATCTATACCTGATGACTAAATACGAAAACAAGCCTTCGAGAACATCGAAAATCGCTTTACCATTGTCGTCGCGATTCGGAACGTTGGACGTTCGTTTTATTGTAACGTTCTCCCCAACAGATGGCTGGGCGAGTAATTCCTCTCCACTTTCGTTCGTTTTTCTTTTCCCGTGGCGATTTTTTGTTGTTGTGCACGTTGGGCTGTGGAGTGGACTGTTTCGTCACCCTCCGCCCTAATGTCCATGTAAAATTCAACGGAACAAGATACTAACATTGCTGAAGCTTCCGTACCCCACGCCAAAGGGACGGTTTTGCATTTGTTCGGAAATTGTAATCCCGATAATTTTGTTTACATGGGACATCGCCGTCGGATTGTGCTGGCACGCAGCCCATGTGCTTTACTGCCTACATCCGTCAGGATGCCGAATTTGGCCGGAAGCAGGGCGCATTTCGTTGTTTGATTTGCGTAACGTTCTACCGAGTGGAAAAACGCGCGATAAGTGGTGTGGAAAAACGCGCGATTGAGGAGTAACTTAACTTGCGATCATTGTATTAGCGCATGTAGTTAAAGGTGGAGAATAGTTAAATTGTTTTATTGTATTTTTTTAGTGCCACTGCTTTGAGTGTATGGTTTATGTATTACATTTGTTTAAAGGTATTATAAGAGTATTGTTTAAAGTATTGTTTAAAGTATAAAAATACTGAATCATTTCAATATAATTTTTTTATAATTTTTACGACTAATTTATGAGGTTTTTACAAAATACATAAATCGTGAAAATTATTTAAATAATTAAATGCATTACACAACTGTTAGAAAACATCACAAAAAAAATTAAAGCAATGCGTCTAAAAAACGCTGATAAAAGGTAGCGAATAGCTTGCTTGTTTACTGCTTCCATCACTAACGCCATCACCGAAAGTCGCTAAACAAAAATTAAATAAATAAATAAACCGTCCTCGTAAATGTGCGTTACGATTGGAGTGGCGAGGATACTTTATCGCTCAGTCATAGAACATAATTCCATGCAAAGGTATCCCCGATCCCAGCGCATAGCTACCCCGGGATGGTTTGATTTATGCGAATGACAGAAGCCGGTGGTAGTAGCAAAAAAAAAAGGTGAAATAGACCAGCAGCCCATTGTCCCATAGCTGTAGACGACACCAAAAAGCACTTTATGTGCGTGTGGTAGTTTATTTTCCTCTTTCCCTGCTCGCTCCCGTTCTCTTCTTCCGCTCAGTCACGCACCCGTACTCTTCATTTTTTACATTATTTACAAAACGCATAAGCGCAAAAGCGAATTTGGGCATAAATTATGCATTCCAAGGTCGTACGCAGCTGACCGCAGAATGTTAATTCGCGCTAGGGAACGCACACCGGCAGCAAATCCGATTTAGGCGCAACAGCGGTCGCAAATTAATGTGACTCCCCTAGCAGATGACCAGGGGAAACCCGGAAGGACCCGGCCACTGATTGTGAATAAAGTGGCGTACCAGTGGGTCGGAAAAGAGGAAAAGGCAGTCCAGAATTGGGGTAATGTTGAGTAAAACAAAAAAAAAAGTTTAGTTGTATGTTTCTTGATCTTTGCATGAAATCTAGCATCGGATAGAAACGAGGTGGATTTATTTTCTCACTCGACGTTATCCATTCCATTTGTTTCTCTGGCATTTCTGTGGCATTTTCAAGCAACCGTTTGTGACTTTGCTATTAAAATGGTGTTTTGTGTGCAGTGAGCTGGCCCACTTTAAAGGTCATCCGTGGGTTGAGATCTTTTGTTTTTCCGTTTTTTTTTTGGCACGGCATGTACCAGTTTTATCTGTTTTCTCGTTAAAGATTCATCTGTTTCTACCGATTTTTAAGTTGATTGCTTTAAATTCTCGAAATCATAATGTCTGGATACAATGAATACAGAAACGTGTCAAAAAGAAAGTAACTTTTAGGTTATGAAATATTCATGAATCTCAAGAATAAAATACGATATGAAATGAAATGATATGCTACATTTGCAAAAATAAATCATAAAAACATTTTTTAATTTTTTTTTATATCTTGTCAACCCAATTGTCCTCTTTTTTTTTCTTTTTAAATGTCCATCAAGTAAATAAATATCATTTTATAAAAAAGTATTAATCAATTTAAAAAGAACCCATAGCATTTAGTTTATGATTAATTTCAATATATTTTTGTTTTTCGTTCACAAACAATTTACAAACAGACATTATTATATATCTTAATTGTGAATTGTTTACAGATATATATTAACAGATATCATGAAACTTATATAAAAAATACAAATAACTTTGATTTGGTCTTTTGTGTTTCCTAAACTCTTGTTTTTTTTATGACTAGCATGTGTAGTATTTATTGTGTGAAAATTTGTCATGAATACGAGTTCATTTTTGTTCTGTTCGTTTTGTTCTGTTCAAGAACGTACAAAGAATGGTATTTAATAAAAACATTTCATAATTTTTGTAAAAAAATTGAAACGTTTTCAATAAACAATCACTCGAAAATATGATGGGGAAAATAATAATTATTTACAGCTGCATTTATGAACCCCTGCTATACAGGAAATGCGTTTCATGAAAAAAAGTTCATAAAACTCGCACGCTGATGCTGATTTTGCACCCTATGGGAGGTAGCTACGGTCCGCGACACAAACGATTTCATTTGCCGGTTAAACGAACGCTTTGCAGCAAAGTATCTTTACTGTTATCGTTTGTGTTATGTAACAGCTAGAATCTCAAATTTTACGACGCAACGGTTTTGATATCACGACACCTTTTGCCACTTCGCAACTCGTACTATACCACGGTCTCATATAACCGAGTGATTTTCGAGACATTTGAACGTACCGAGCAAGCTGGCGAGCGTTCGAAAATAAAAGAAAAAGAAAACAAACTCGTAAGCTTCCATTTCACGAGCGAAGCACATCGGTTAAATAAAAGCAAAAAAAAAAAACATCGCAAAATGTTGAGCATAATTTATTACAAAACATTTTCACACCATCTTTCCCCCTGTTGCTTTTCTTTTCCTCAATAGCGAGATGCGGGATCAAAGCAAGCGAATTGCGCTTGAGGCTGCGTACTACGTGTGCGCTCTGCATTAGCAGTTCGGTGGCTGCGTACTGCAGTGATGCTGCCATTTCCGTAGTACGGGAGTAGATAACGAAAAGGAAACAAAAAATAAACGGGAGGAAAACTTTTTGATAGACCGCCTTAACTTTTCATCATTTATTTCGAGGTGCTGCGAACCCAATTAATTTGCATCCATTTTGCGAGAAGTAATTTCCAAAATGTGAAAGAAAAGAAAAAGCCGCACAGTCTCAATGAATAATTTTGCAGAATAATTTGATTCGAAGAATAGCGCCGAATTCAGCCGACCGTCAAATGAAGGTGTTAAGAGCGTGCGGGTAAAACAAAAAATCTCCCACTGAAACTGCTGGTGTACCGAGGAGTGGCACGATACTTACACTCATGTCCACGGAATGTCTAGTAGCAGATGGGACGTTCCGTTAGCAAGCATGTTCCGGTACGAAAAGCTGCAAACCTGATGAAGGTAGCGTTCTCGTCTTGGAAGAAATCGGACTAGATTTATTCTTTGCGGGCCCTCTTACCAGCCTTATTTGTTGGCCTTACTATCCACCAGCGCCCTGCTTCTGCTCTGCTTGTATAAAAACACAGCTGCTTTCACGGCAGGTTTAAGTTTCTGTCGCACACTGTCACTTCCCGGTGGTGCTGTGATTTAATTGTTTGCTCAATTACACCTCCCTGTGTAACGCAAGCCAACGAAACCGGATGGTAAATATGCATTTCACTTTATCCTTGCACCACAGGAAAGCACACAATAACCACACGCACACACTGAGAATCACACTTACGATTATTAAATAGATTCATACGCACACATATAGGCACACACGTACACTAAGCGCTGAGGCCCCACTTTTGTGGCCTGCGGGGTGATAGATAGGGAGGAGCCTGTGGGGCTTGAACATGAGGTTAATGGTGTGTGGCAAGACTTTGGACAAGCAGGCAAGATGCTAACGCTATGTTGCACTATTTCGGTGGGTTTTGGTATCAAGTAAGTCGTCGTTTCCGTGAGTTTTATATCATTTCGTTAAGAACATGCATCTGTTCGGTATGCGGATTATTTTGAGTAGAGTCTGAAAAGAAAAAGAAATAAAAGAAGAGAATATGAATCCATCGCAATCGATTTGATGAGCAATTAATTGCACTAATTTGGTTTATATTTATGACCTATTGTCCACATAATAGACTCTCAAGATCAAGAACAGTTCCTTTTATATTGATTTTTTTTAATTCCCTATGTTGTAAGTCATTGAAGTCTAAGGTTCTGAACAAGTCAAATCTTTTGGATCTTTATTTTATTTAAAATCCCATCGTTTTGTTTTAGTTCAAAATTTGCGACTGATAGATTCATCATAGTTCATGATATCTGATCATAATCAATTGCATAATAATTTTCGATTGTTTAATTTTATATTTTTGTTGGCGAATGATATTTGCTAAAGCTTCAGCAATATAAAAAAAGCTAACGTAACAATCTAGAACTTTTATAATAAATACTCCTAAAAGTAACCTCCAAACATCATCTACCAAGAGAGAACTGTAGCCCTTCACCAGCAGTTATGTTCGGTCTCCACTCAATCGAGTCACTCACGAATCGCTCGCTTCCCTTTTACATGTTTTCTAGATCGCAGCAGCTTGTGGAGTTTTTAGTAGGCACAGATAAAAAATGGAGCTCATGTTGTTTTCCGAAGATGAACAGATCTACTCTACAACTTGAAGGTTGTAAAGCTGCTAGGGAATATTAAAATATAGTACAACATTCAGTAAAAAGTACTCTGTGTAAATAAACAGGCACTGTTGATAAAAAGAACAAGAAGTGTAAAAATCTGACTTTCTGAAAATTTAAATAACTCAGAGAATATTATTCTACATCAATTTCGACTAAAATATATCAATTGTACATTAATCGAATTGGATGCGATTAATTTCATTGGTGCTCCATTGAAGATGAGTTTACATTTACATTTCAAAACAGCCTTGTGATAGGATCATTTGAAGGTCCTTAACGAGCTGCTAGTACATTGGTAGTCATTTTTAATCCCCCTTTAAGAATGAAACAACTTCTACAGGGTCTGTTTTTATACAAACGAGCATTAAATTTCACAAAAAAATATGCAACAACTACACTGAGGATCATATTAATAAGAGTCGTTTTAATAAATCTTTTCCTTCAAAATAAAAGCAACACGAAACGGAAGCGTTAAAGACAAAGGTGTCGAAATGAGTATGAACGACACCGGTCCACAAACCTTTATCACCGGTTTATCTGTCGTGCAACGAATTAATCGACCCGAATTAAAGGGCCGTTGTTGTGACGACGTCTTGCTTTCGTATGTCCTTCTTTCGCCAGTTTTGTTGAGCTATTTTTAATGCCGCCAAGTGCTCGGACGACGATGTGTTTTGCTCGAAAATATTTTAAGCCTGAACGATTTCTGGAATTGATCTTGATAAAATAAATTCCACTCGCCTATCTTGGCTAGCCGGCACGACTGAATGAATCAGTAGGGCAGACGAAAATGGTATCTTGTGTGTTCGTTTCGTTTCCGTAGCATCGTAGGTATCTCAATCGACCCGGCCACCAAAAAGCAGGTACCGAAATTGCAATTAAATCGATGATTTTGTTTAAAGGATTTCCGGTTGAGTAATGGTTTGGTAAAATATGACCTCCTTCTTTTATCGGCACGACTACTAGGGTAGGCCATAAATTGTGTGGAAGGGCAGAGATTAATTAGGTTAATGAAAGGAACATTTCCAGTGAGTGCGTTGGTGGGAATGTGAATTTCGAATCCATACCAGGACGTAGCGCTGGTCGATGGCATCGATGGCGATAGTGTTTTAATGAATTTCAATTAAAAGCATTTCATTCATCGCATTCACTGAATGCGTAGGTTGATATTCAATCTATGGATGAAAGAACGATAAAATGCTAGCGAAAAAAAGAATTCCTTTTCCATCAGTCGTGTATTTTGATGAAACCGAACAACGTTGAATGATGCAGTCTTTGCTTCTGGCTAGGTAAACATAATTGTGCAAGATTCGGAGAAGTAAAGCTTTTTGATCATTATTTTACGTCCGGTCAATGAGTTTCTCAGGAAGTTTTCGATTCTGCACCTGCCTAAGTTCTTGTCTCTTTTAGTGCGCGTGCGAACAATGTAGTTTGCCTGCATTGAAAGCAGTGAATGTAATCATACACATTATGGGTTCACTAATGTAATAAAAGTTAATTGATAGATTGCGTGCATGTATAGTAACAAGCACAGTTCAAAGTACGGGTAAAAAAGAATATTTTTTTGTGCAGTTTTTGCAAAAAAAATCTTTAGTGAATATATTTCTTTAGTAGTGAACATTGTCATATATGGATTATAATAAACATAAAAATCATAATTGTAAATTGTAAATAAATAATTAAATATAAATAAGTATGAAAAAATAATATAAATAAAATAAACGTTAAACTATTTTTGACAAATTGTTGGATAAGGTATGATGTATATCCATTTAATATTATACTATAATCAAAAGATTGTTAAATTTAGGTTTATAAATATGAATATGTACTATGAAAACTTACCATGAAAACTTTCAGAACAGAAAGAAGAAGTAAGTTGTAAAGAATGTATAACTGACAAGTGCTAATTTTAAGTAATAATGAATACGTTAATGTAATGACTATATACGTGGAAAGTTTAAAATATATAAACTTACATAACTTACATACATAAACTATAATAATTTAAATACTTAACCAATACAATTAAAACGAAACTTCCGACATTCGCTTCTAATCACATATTGCATCATCACAGGCAAGGCAAAGCAAAGTTTTGTTTGATGACTTAATAACAAAAGTAAGCTTCCTCCTTTCCGTTGAGCATTGCTCTTTCCAGTATTTCATACGGTGGATCATATATGACTCCAAATCTTCGCCAATTAGCTAGAGCATATTCGAAGCCAAAATGTGTGCGGCCATAATTTTCACATCCATGTTGATTCGGAACAGCTTATGGTCTAGCATACTTTCCACGTTAGGTCGACTAGCGTGAAGTTACCATCCCGTAATGCAGCTAATGAGACACACACACACACACATACACACACACATGTACTCAACGTGACCCAGCAGCCTAATTGCCTGATCGAATCAAATGCCTAAGTGAATTCGAATGGGGGAAAAGCCGGGAATCAACGTCGGCTGAACAGTTGATTAGGCGTGGATTTTGCGATAAAACACACTCCCGGTGATAGTCGTGTTGTGGGTGCCATTTGGGACGTTATAATATTTTTTTTGCTTTCCCCACTGTTCGGTATACGCGCCAGCTAATCTCAGTGAAGGACTGATTGCAAACCGATGATTAGCGAATAGAGCACATTGGCGCACGGGAAAGAAGTTTTCAGAGGCAAAAGCGATTTTTCCTGCAGTCGTTTTCTGTACCTATCACGGACGCCAAACGCCAAAGAAAGTAGGCCAAAGGCCGTCGTCGATTGACGTTAGCATTGAATGCACTGCGGCGTAGAGAGGAAGCTTCTCAGTCCTCCATCAGATTAATTTTACCCTCTCCCTAGCCTCCCGATCGAAAGCAACCCGCCTAACTACTAACTAACATCGGAATTTTCCTCGCCGGGAGAAGTGTCGTTAAGTTGTCGTTGCCGCCTGCTTGGACGAAGAAAAAATCGAGTGAACGACCACCACGAGATGGTACTTGTTACAGTGAAACTAAGCAAGTGTGTTTACCCAGTAGGCGTTGGGAACGTTGTAGAGGGATGAAAAAAAAAAAATCGAACCAACCCATGCGTGTGTGTTAGTGTGGATGAGAAGGACAGTTTTTGTATCTACGGCTCTTCGTTATCCTTTATCCGCGTAAAACTCGCCCCGATCGGTATCGGAGTTACCGAACGGATTGAGTTCTCAGCTCTGTTTCTTGTATAAGTGTTCCTATTTCTCTTCTCGCTACCCCCGAGTAAATTGAGACAATAGCCCTTACCCACAGCGAGAAAGAGCTTCCCCTGGGTTAGCAGCAGCTGCAGGAAATGGGAAACTTTAGGCGTGGTGGGAAATATCCGCCACAACTACGGTGGATGACGTGTTTCATCGTCGTGCAACCAACGGTGCAAGTAATGGGATGGTGTTTTTTTTTATTCATCCCTCCCGTTCCATCTCCACTCGCTCACTCTACCAGCCACTCAACCCACATTTCGCTTTTTAATGGCTTTTTTCGTGGCGATCAGAAAGCGCAAGTTCGACGCAGGAAAATGAAAAAAGTAACAGTGGAAAAATGTTTCAATCAACCGTGGAATGTTACCGTGCGGTGTGGAGCTGAAGTTTGCCCGAAGTGAAATAAAATACGTCCAAAAGCATAAGTCAACGAAAGCGTTCGTTACATAAGCGGGAGATCCTTTGTCGTCGAATGTCGCGCCATCGTCTCCGTTGTCGTCGCCGTCATCGGGCCACGTCTTCCGTTCAGCCTTTCTTCACCGGAAGGACGTGTTCCGCCCAGTCGACATCCTGCGCCCGAAGTTGTGGTGGACAAATTTGCTAAACTTCGCGCCACCGCGGTGTTCGAAAACTCGGCGAACCCGTCGGTTCGCGTGCGGCATTTTGCTGAAGGTGTTGAAGGTGAGCTTCCCCGTTTCTTAAGTGAGTATTTTTCACCACCGACGCTACTTGCCCGTACTCTGATCGGTTACATTTACAGCTTTGGCCTTTTGTCAGTCGCCACTGCCAACGCCGTCAGTGTGTTTTCATTCTCTATTGTTTCGGTCTGTTTTTCTTCAGCCATGGGAAGGCGGGTGAAGGTAGCAGAAATTTCGAGCGTTTTGCAAAGGTTTCTGCTCGCTGTACCGTGCGATGGTTTTATTCTGCTGAACCATCGCCTGTTACAGGGTTTTTGGTTGCATGAATATAATCAGAACTAATATGATATTAATAAATTTCTTATTTGTACCCGCTCAGTCGATAGTCGAAACATACCTCATTTTGTAATTTACATTCGTTTAGTAGCGTTTTTAATATGCGTTATGTAATGTTTTTCAATTCAATTCAATTTTTACTATTTTGTCAGACCAAATTGTTATGATACGATGAAAGATAAACTTAAACTTCTAATCATACTCATAAGCTTGAACAGCCGAACTCCTTCATATGCCTTAAACAATAAACTAGTTGTAAAATAGTTACTGTATTGTTGTATATATATTTGTATATATACGCATATTTTTAAGGAATTATAATAGCAATTGCTACTTGGATGTCATGTGGTTTAGATGCGTGGTCTAGAGTATTACACAGGTTTTGGAAATAAATCTATCATACCGTAATGCTCTTTAACTATACAACACGTTGTTTGAATTAAATACTGTCAATCACAAAATTGAGCGTACACCAATGATCATTCGAGAAAAACTTAGTTTTTCTAGACTTAAAATTTTTTTAATGAAAAAAACCATTATGCATTTCAAAATTCATCCTTTTTACTATTGTTTTGCGGACAAAAGAAGAAAAAATAAGAACAAAATCAAATAAAAAAATTAATTAAAACAAAAAAGTCCCAATT